>VWZT01000748.1:448377-464534 GCA_013397055.1 Pachycephala philippinensis
TTTTTGAAAGAAAGGCTTGTGTTCCCTGCAAATAGCAAATGTAAGCAAAATTATATTCTGATGTATGGTTAGATTTCACCGAGAAAATCTGATCAGTGGCAGTCTGATCTCTCTCTGTTTCAGCCCCCTCACACACACAATAATTTGTACTTGTGTATATGTCTGTCATTTTCTGTCGTGTAGCTGTCAAACTGCACCGCAATCCCACCCATGAGAAATGGATTATTTAGTTTGATGTTTGCTTTAAAGTCTGAGCAGGGCTGTTGTGTGTCGCTCTACTACTTGTTCTGGCAGGCTTTTGTCCAAGCACAGCACTCATTGCTGTTTCCTCTGTTGCCTATTAATGGTCACAAGATAGTCCAGTCAAGAGATAGGGCTCCTCTGGAAAATATTTATAAGGGAAAGACAAAGCAACATGCTAGACATTTTTAACTACAAAATTAGTGGGCTCATAGTTCTCAAGTTCTTCTCAATTTTCTCAGATTTATTTTAACTAAACAGAAAATGCAATTGGGCAAAATACCATGGTGTGCTTTGTTACAGAAAGCATAAAATGTACCCTGATGTATGAAAGGGATGCACTTTCATCTTTTCAACATGAACGGGAGGCAGGTGGCCAGCAGGAACTATTGACACCATCAATCTTTTTCCTCTTTTTATATCTTACAGAAATAAAACCTAACCCATACTGCAAAGTTAGAAATTTTACGCCCAGTCTATATAGCTCTGTTTCCTGTCACTGGTAGCCTCATCATTTCTCTTACATTCCCTCTACTCATTTATCACATCTTCTTGTCGCATCATATAATAATTTTGATTTTCAGCTCCAGAGGAGATAACTACCACTGTAGGATGGTGCCTTGATATAACTAGAATGCCAGATGAACAATTATTAGATAGAGAACAGCAGAAGTCAGCACTAAGAATAAGCAAACCCAAACAGAAACACCTTGGTGTCTTTTTTTTTTTTTAAATAGGAAAAATAACATTTTTCTCTTGTTTGAAAAACTAATTTTCCTGATACAGGCAAAGGCAGCTCCTACCTAAGATTTTGTGGCCTACATAACAGTCAGCAGAGTGGTAGGAATAAGTAAGTAATATTAATGTTTCTTTGGATTAACATTGGATTTGACAATGAAATTGCCGAACCAACCAAATGCTGACTCCATCCCAAAAATAAATGCAAACTCCAGGCTGACTGGAACCTGGAAATCTTATGAAGACACTAACATTAACTGCTCCCCTGGAATGCCTCAACGCTGTCTGCATATTCAGCTGGTCTCACTTTACGTGTTCCCCTGTCTGAGCAACAGCGAGCTGTAGGCAATTGAGTCAGCAGAAGGGAAGTGAGTGCTGAAGTGAATGCACACAGACACAGCCCAGCACTTGCAGTTGGTTTGTTTAATGGCTGTAGTCACTGACATCTTCATAACACCATTAGAGGTCAAGCTGCTGTTGTCTGAAAGTGGGTCTTGCCCTGTGAGGCAGAGAAGAGCCTCATTTAGGCTGCACATCACCCAGCTGAATTGTCCTGTCTGATAGAGGCCAGTAGCAAGTATTCATTTCACACTTTTCACCCCATCATCAGGAAAAGGACTAAATCCAGTGGCCACAGTGCCAAGGAAACAACCTTCTTGTCTTTAAAAGATCCAACACCTTACACATGTCTTTCAAAGTCTGTCAATCCAGTCCACATCATCATTTTCTGCAGCCCCTAACTCCTGTGTTACAATACAAACAACAGGATCATTGTGTTTTACAGGACAATTCCCTGGTGAGGAAATCTATTTGATCTTTGACCTTTTTCTGTGTACAATTTCAGGATGTTTACCATCACCTCACAAGGTACAGCAGTGACACTATTTCTAAAGCAAATATCACTGTCCATAAACATGGATGATGTGCCAAAGGTCTGTTGGCAGAATCTTTTAAATAAAAACAAGAAAATGAAAGGTAAAATGGGCACATTGTGGGTTCAGAGATTATGAGAAGAGCTATAATCTAAAAAAAAGAAAATGTAAACAGAAACCGCTCAATTCATTTAATGAAAAAATCAGTAATTTTGGTATTTGATACCAATATGTAACTCATCAAAAGGGTGATTGGCATCCTTTTCATTATGCTGCAACTAGCTACCTTTTGCACTTTTTATTTCAGAGGAGCATCTCTGGCACCCCGCTACGTGAGGTACTGTCCAAGTAAGCAAGGGTTGACCAAGCTGGCCTGGCACTTGTGTATTGTTTTTTTCAAAGCACCTTATCATTAAAACACATTTGGTATCAAGCCTCATTTTTTAACAATTAACTTTTAGAAACCAAAGTAAGTAAGAGAGCATTACTTCAAACACATTAGAATCTTTGCCATACAGTTTTTGCTGTTTTCCAATGAACAAAGAAAGTTTAGTGAAGGGAATTTAGACATTCTCCATACCAAAGTAGGCACTTGTAAGAAAAGCTGATGAATAATATAGCACTGCATTAGTCAAGGACAGAACACTATTTCATAGAGCAAAAATCGGAAAAACAATGATGCTAACAAGCACATAAAAAAGGAATATCCATTGGGACTCACAACCTTGCTTTTGATCAAAATGTCCCAGTTCTTATCCAAGCGGGGTTTCCTCTGGCACATGTTCAGTGCAGAAAATTGCTACAGGGCTGCTTGCCAAGCTCTGTCTAAAGGGAAAGAGCCAAGAGCAAGGGTAAAGAAGGAAGTGGCATGTTGTAGGAAACACCTCAGCAGGTAGTACTGCAGGGACCCCAGACACCATTGTTAGCTGGAAGACTGCCACCATTTACAGAGGATGTCCAAGTACTTGCCCTCACGACAAAAAGGAGGTGTGATTGCAGCCCGGATAGACCTATCTGTGATACTTTTTGTCTGGCAGCTCTGCAGGACAGCAGCAGTTAAAGCATGCTGGCAAAGGCATCAGCACCTTCCTACAACACAGAACCTCCCTCAGGACCACAAAGCCCCACAGACCTTGATTTTTTGATTGCTGGGTTCTGGGGTAGTTTTCAGTTCTCTTATGCCCAGACCAGCTAGAAATAATTTCAGGCAGTAGTCAGGCTGCCTGCACCCTGTGCAGCAAGGCCAGGGATTTCTCCTGCCCCTAGGCAGTCAGAAAGCATACTCTTTTTAATCTACCTATTCTTTTCTAATCTACTTTATTCTGAGGTTTTCTTTTTAATCTAAGACAGAGTATCTAGAATCTAGAAAGAGCTCCTTGTATTTAAATGGTAAGCTCCAAAAATCAGTTCCTGCCTTTGCGTTTTGGGTAACACAGAGCACAGTGCCTGTTCCACCAAAAGGCTTTGTGAGATGTGAACACGTGTGAAAACTATGCGGGCCTTATTCTGATCCTACTACTTTTACATTGTGATTAGTCTGAATTTCTCAGGGTAACTGAGAGCAAAGTCAGGCACCACACTCAAATCACGGTATTGTGCTGAGCAAAGCAAAGTCATTTGTTTTTCCCTTTCTACTTCCTTATTTCTAATTTTGAATAAGGAAGCTATCCTGGAGCACTTCATTCCCTATTTCTCAGTGTCATAATGTATGTTCCTCTTTGACACAACAGTAGTTTTCTCAGGCTGATGATTTTCTTGTATCCCCTCAAAACATTATTTCAAAGTAGTCCAAAAAAGCCACATCCACACAAACTAGAACAATGCAAAACTGGCTTAATTTCAGGATGCTACAAATTCAACATGTAGATCCTAACCATTTAAAGATTTTATGAGTTCAAGTTTATTCAAATTTGGAACTCAAGTCAATGTGAAGGAATGCAGGAAGAGAGGGGAGGCCAACCATACAGAGACACCCTCCCTCCCATATTCCATATGCAGGAATCGTCTTATGCTAAAATAATAGACTTCTGTGTAGACTCAGATGTTTCTTCTGTTAAGATGTCTAAAACCCCAGGGTTTTATAACATGCATCTTCTCCTAGAATTGTGGTTCTATTCCACTGTAAAAGTTCATTACCTTACTAAGCAGTAAAAACAGACCTTTCAGGTTATTCTTTCTATCTCTGAATCCAGCCTACAGGCTGCTTCCAGCAGCTCGTAGCACCCATACAGGAAGAAGGGACAGGACTGGAGACATGCCAGGGGATTAGAGACAAGGAATTGCCATTGCCTATTGTGGTAGGACCGTTACCCCCATCACCACCTCCTCCTGTGTGTCCCAGATATCTGGCGCATAAAGAGATAGCCCAAAGACACAAAGGCCCAACAGGGGTCATCTCTGGCGCCAGGAGGGCTCAGACCTCACTAAGAATCTACATCTTAGTCTGCAGAGGTGATGAGAGGAGAGATGAAAGAAACTATTGACTAAGAGTCATGGTTTTACCCTATAAAAGATACACGAAATATCACTGAAGCAGAAGCCTCTTACACCATGGAAGGTGTTCGGACTTCTCCCCGAAGTCTGGACGCAGACTTCGTGGTTACTTCTCTGGAGATTGAGAGAAAGGATCCCCGATGTGTGCCCCACCAGCAATTGGATGGTAAGATACATTGAATCCTAAGCTTATGCTATTTCTTCGCTAGCTGTAACTGAAAAGGTACCATGTTTCGAGAACTGTATATTAACTACTAGTAGTCTCCTCCTTTTGTTCTATTCCTGTGTAGTATTTAGTTTACTTTAAGTCTTATGTTTGTTTGTTTCCCCGTCTATTAATAAATAATTTATTCTATAATAGACAGAATCAGTCATCATTAAAAGAACATACGAATGAGAGTGGGTTTTGGGGTGCTGGCCGCCTCAATAAAGTTACTGTCTGCTGCCAGAGGCCTGGGCAGGAGACAGGGTTAATCTAAACCCCCACATCCATTCATGACACCTATTCCCAGCCCCAGAAGAGATACCAAACTAGTTTTGGATGTGCTCTGACAATGCAGCGCAAATAGCTTAATCTACTTGGAACAATATTTTCTCTCAGATAGTCCCAACTGCTTTTTCACCTCCTTTCAACTTCTTTAAGGCTGGGATGGTTGTTTCTGTACTCCTCTATATGAACATCACCTGAACACAAATCTACCAGCTCGGGCAGCCCTCCCTGCCAGAACCTCAGATTAGAGTACAGATCACAGGGTATGACCTGTACAAGATATAGTCAAGAGGAGATTTAGACTCAAGGCAGTAAAGAATGCTCAAAAGATTCCAGAAACACCGCATGCATTTTGCAAGCCAGATAAGAAAAGGCATAAAGCAGTGGGGTGACCACCCAACAAAAGCCAGATTTCAAGAGGAGTTGGCCAGTCTTTACTGGGGCAAGGTGCCACTGACGCCGACTGTTTGCTGGTACTGCGCAGCACTTCCCCTACACTTTGTTCTGTCCTTTCTGTTTGCAGCAAGACAAAATTTCCCCTAAATAACCGCTGTATTATTTTATAGATTTAACCTTGTAACTCTTTCCTCTTATTTCCCTCTAAGTCACACTTTATCTCTTTCACTGTTAAATATTTCCTGTCTGTTCATTCATCAGCTTATTTTAGCTTCTTCCTTCCTCTTAATTGGCTGCCTGCCCCCTATATGTCTGCCTTACATGTTTATTCCCTCAGCCATTGTTGCCTGTTTTCTTGGCCAGTGAATTGGTTCCCATTCTTTGCCATTGTGAAACTCTCAAAAAATAACTGACTTGCTTCACATTCCCTTTGTGTGAATCATGACTCTTGCAGTCTCCAACACAGCAGCCATCTTGAACCTGTGGCACTTCCCTGGAGTAGAGTTCCACAGCAGGAGTAGGCACAGTCTGGGCCGTAGCCCTTGATACCTCACTTGTGTTTAGCAGGTCACTTCAAGCTTCATCTAGGTTTTATTTAAATTCTCTTATTTCCTTTCTCTACTGAAAACAAACCTTTTCTCCTCTTATAAAACTCATATGGGTTCCCCAGGGACTCAAAGCTAACTTGAACTTTGGAAAGCTGTATTCCTGATACATCCTAGCAACCTGTTGAAAGGAAGTAACAATTCCCAGATACCCTCAGCCACTCTCCTTTTGTCCAATATAGACACAAACATACAGATGTGTGGGATTTTTTAATCCCCATGAAGTTTTGTGCAGTAGAATACAACATTAAGATGCTAAGAGCCTCTTCTCTCAGTTCATGCTGACTTAAGAGGCACAAAGATCATATCTTAAAGTAGAATTCTTCAGAAAAAGGCATTTGCTTTTTCTATACATGTTCTACCGAGATGTTCGCTCCTACCACTTACCCCCTGCTGTTACTTAGGTGCTGTAATTGTATTGTTGTTCATATTAGGGATACTAGAAAGAAAAAGCAGCAAGAGGGTGAGTGGGAGCTCTTATATCTCAGATTTGTTTGATTAGCAAAAGGCATCCAGTGAGCTCCTGAGAGCGCAACTGAGCAATGGATGGGATAATCCAGGATTAGATTTCCGTACTACTTTTTGACTTTTAAATTTTTTTTTGTTAAAATGAAGATTATTGCTGCGAGTCATAAGTTCATTAAAATATTGAAACTGGAAAGAAAAATATGTTGAATATGGCTGAAACACAGATCACTTAAGAGGGAGGTCTATCTTTGCAGCCTTGCACATGTAGTCCACACTGTTAGAGACAAAGAATGTGCATGCCAGACAACCTGGTGCTGTGCAATTGCAGGGGCCACAGCATTCAATCCCATTCAAAAGTAGTTCTGACTGAGAATGCACAATTTGCTGGATGTAACTGTGCAGTAAAAATAAAAAATGGCAACCCAAAGTATCATGCATATTTACTAAAATAAATAAAATCAATCTGATTGTTTTCTATTAGTATTTTGTCTTGTATCAGCTTTGCATTAAGTTGCAGACTGGCTATGTATTTATCTGAGTGCAAAATAGTGCTAAAAATAGGAGGAAAGCATCCTTCTTACTCCACAGCACCTCAATGCAAACTCTTAAAATAAGTAACTGTAGAGGACAACCCTTAGAATCTTAGATAAATGCACAGTTTCTGACAATTTTAAAATTTGCATTTCTCACTTTTTCTAGGTATACTCACCAGAAAAAAAGAAAAAATTGATCATTTCCAAGTCAGACCTTTAACGTACAAAAAGATTTGTTGCCAAAGTATATACAGGCTTAGACACACATTTGTGCTTCTATAGACACCTTGTGCAATAAGTGTGTAAGTACTGCCATTTTTGGAGAGCTTTTTATTTCCTTCTTTCTTTGTCTCAGCATGGCTTCAGCACTTACTTGTGGTTTTTCTCCCAGTCACTGTATTGTAGTGGTGAAGAGATACATGTTTTTCAGTTTCTTATACCTATACTGCTCCTCACTTAGATCACCAGAGCCATGTACTACGTGATTAGTTAGTGAATCTAAAATTTCAGGTTCACTAACCACATCAGGAGACATTGTGAGAAGCTGACAGAAGGCTACATCTTTGGTGAGTACCTGCCCATCTCAAACCCCACGTTCAGTGGGAATCTCAGCTATAAACAGCTTGTCATATGTGTACACGCACACTGGAAAGCTTGCATTTAAAACATTTGTAAATTGGAGCATCTTAGAGGAGACTCTATCACAGCTCAGCAGCAATCTCTCCTTTCATGCTGCTCAGTTTTCATTACAGGAGTGCTTTGTACCACTCTGTAAGTAAATAGTTATTAATAGATAAAATGCCAAGAGAGAGACACCAGCAGTTGGTCTCTATCCTAGACAACTCCTCAGTTTTGCAGGATTAATAAAACACCAGGTATGCTTTGTATCAACTCTTGGGCTCTCACTGCAGCTGAATTCCACGTTTTTGCAGGCAAGTCTTTCCGGCACCACTAGGACAGAGCTCAGCTCCAGCTCACGGCAATTCCCCACTGCACCACCTCACCCACCAGTGTGGATTCTTGTATGCAGTGTGTGGCTCAGCAATCTCTAAAGTGCATGGAGATGAAGGGTTAGCTCAGCACCAGGCTATTCAAACTGCTTTTAAACAAGTTCTGTTCCAAGTATTGTGGGCTTCCCCATGCATTACCTCTACTTTGATTATTGTGGCCTTCCCTGATTGCTTAGATAAAGGCTTCCTGGAGTTAATGGGGAACACTATAACTCTCAAAACGGGAACCCACCTCACAGACTGATATAGGTCTCAGAGGGAAGCTCATTCACTGCACTGATAGCATGGACTCTCCTGCTCAGGCCAAGCTTTTAACTCATGATCTTTCACCACTAGCCCACAGTGAAATACAGGATGGCTGGTTCAAGAGGCTTGTGTCCACCTAAGAGGTACTGCAGCTAATTGTTACAAATTTCTGTATAAGTCTATTTCTATGGCTCCAGTATTAGCCTAGGCTGATTCCTTCCACAACACTCAAGCTTATAACATCACTGATTTCTATTTTGCTGTGACTTCCTGGTATAACTAGGTTACCTGTCCTAGCTATTCACCTCAGAGATGGGGATGCCACATTCAGATGCCTTCCTGCCCTCTCTTCACCATTTTGTGCTGAGAAGTTAAACAACCTGACTGACCTTCAGAATCACAGCCTTAAACATATTTCATGCAGTTGCTTTTGATCAACAGATTAATGCAGAGACAGTAATTAAACTGCCAGAGATTTCCTAGAGCAGGAAACCAACTTGGAGTCTTTTAGGTGTTGAGCTAGCACTCAAATGTGATGCCCATATTCCTAACTATGTCAAAATGCACATGGGTTGGCATACAGACAGTCATACCTCCTAATGAAAGCAGTATTGGACAGTTTTCCCATGAAAATGCCACATAAACCCTCTCAGGGTGAAAGTAGACTCCACTTACTGATCCTCACACTCTAAATACTCACACAGTTGCCATAACCATGTCTGTTGTACACTCCAGCCATGATGAGCAGACCCATTTACACTTTCATTAAAACCAAACATGTTCTGAAGAAGAAAAGATCCCCATTAAAAACTGCTACATAGTTAACGTCTATGGAAGACGGACAGGATTTTAAAGAAATGGGAGAGATGAGGAGCCACTGCCCAGTACAAGCAAAATGTTGTGCTGTACAGTCATATGCAGAGTCACACATTCCGACTACTACTCATACCATTTCCTCCAGACATCTAATTTGAGAGCCATGCAAACCCACAGTCAGAAGTCCAGGTTTATTTCAAAGGAAAAAAGAAAGATATTTGAGCCAGCAGCTCAGAAGCACGGACGCTTGGTCTACAGTCAAACTGCAGGATTCATCCCAGCTCAGATCTCTCTTGATTTTCACAATTTACATATGGGATCTGATAATTTACAGCTTAGGCGGATCAGTTCAACCCAGTCCTCAAAACAGGCAGTTTGGCAGGATCTGACTTGAATCAAAGCTGCTTCTTGTGCAAAATATGCAAGTCTTCCATGACGGAGAAAATGAATTTATCCAGGTTTCTAGGTGTGCCAAGACTAACTGGGTATTTGACTTTTACAAATTCATAACACAATTCTTGCCTGTTTGCAAAGTCATGTAGGTAACAACAATCCAACACATCTAATGTTTTCTCTGCTAAGGCTGAGCACAGGAGCCACATCTTCTGATGGCACCTACAAAGCTGAAAACTTTGCTTTGTAGGGTAACAAGTGAGGCTGCACCTTGACTACTGTGTTCAGTTCTGTGTCCCTCACTTCAAGAAGGACATCAAAGTGCTGACGTGTGTCCACAGAAGGGCAACAGAGCTGGTGACTGTCTAGAAAACAAGTCTTATACGGAGCAGCTGAGGGAACTGGAGTTGTTTAGTCTGGAGAAAAGGAGACTCAGGGGAGACCTTATCACTCTCTACGTTATAGCCAGGTGGGGCAATTCTGCAACGTCTCAAGTGAAAGGACAAGAGGAAATGTCCTTCAGTTGTGCCAGGGGAGGTTCAGATTAGATACTAGAAAAATATTTCACTGAAAGAATGGTAGGCACAGGAATAAGTTGCCCAGGGAGGTGGTGGAGTCACTGTCTCTGGATATATTCAAGAGCTGTCTGGATGTGGCACTTGGGGATAGGGTTTGGGGGTGGTTATGGTGGTGCTGGATTGATGGTTGGACAAGATGTTCTTAAAGGTCTCTTCCAACCTTGATGGTTTGGTGATTCTGTAACCTTTTGCTTTGTTCTCCCCTGCTCACTGGGCAAAAAAAGATCCCGAAATTGATGCTGAAGTAACTGCTGTTGCCAAAGGCTTAAACACCCACCTTTTTTTCTCCAAAGACAATGACCATACAACAGCACTAGAACAGCCACCATAAAGGATCACAAGACCCTCCTCATCTACTTAGAATGACAAATCTCTGTTGTCAGTGATTTCTGCATGCACAGATCTCACCTGGTTGGCAATTACCTTGACAGTGAAAACCAGAAATATTCTTCAATCATCATGTCAGCCATTTTCCATCTCATAATTGATTTCAAGCCACTCGCAGCTCTGACCACACGGAGCAACTCCTGCAACAGAGAATTATTCACCTATGGAAGCTTGAAAATACCCAACCAATTCAAGCAGCTACAATTGCTTGGACTCACGGAGCGAAAAATTAGAATCAGCTGCTTAGCGTAGCCTAAGAGTCTCCATGTTACGGGAGCTACAGCACCTAAACTGAGAGAAAGCCAAGAGAGAATATATTTTGTCATGGCTCTTTACAACAGCAGTGGTAAAAGTCACTTTGAATTCATGACTTACTGTTGCTTTAAAAAAACCTCACTTGCTGTCTAGGTATTGTACAGGTGGAAATGGGAGTAATTCGGGAAAACAGATTGTTCATTCATTTTCTAAATTATGTTTTCCTATCTAAACCAGAAATTTCCATGGGCTGTTGCCACCTCTAACTAAGAGCACAGCTTCTGAAACACCTATGACAGCAACATTGAATAGCTACTTTTCTGCCAAGTGGCTTAGAAAATAAGTTGCATGGAGCAAGTATAACTTAAGAGCAGACAACGTGTCTTGCGTGACTCATACCAACCCCTGCCTGCAATTCTGGTAGGCAGGGACATGAACTGGCTTCACATCCAAGCAGTTTTCCCTCCTCAGACTCTGTGGCACTTATCATTGGGGTGAAATCAATGTTTGTTTACTGTCTCTGAGTAAACTGGGGGTGTGGAAAGAGGAGGAGTCCAAAGCCTCAAAAAATGAAATAAAGAATTCAAAGAAAGTTGAAAATTGCAGCAGTCCATTTACCACAGATGAGAGAAGAGAGGAATTTTAACTTGAAAAGAAGGTGCAGGGACTCTCCTATCACTGGTTCCACCTTTGTCCTTGGTTTCTGCAGCACTGTTCCCAGCTGCCAGCTGGAGGAGAGCTGTCTGTGCCTTTGTGCACACTTACAATAGTAAGCGCTGTGTCCTGGGATCGCTCTCTGCCTCTGTATTCTTAAGAAAAAGTATTTTCACTTTCTGACATTTTTAGTCAGAAATGAGAGCGGCCAAGTGCATTATTAAATTCGGCCTCAGTTAAAAGAAAGGGATGGTGTGGGTGTGTCTGACCATGACTACAATGAGGAGATAACTGTTTCTAGGAGAAGAGTGTCAGCTTTTATTTTTGGGACAGCCAAGTTGGCAGATACTCTTGGCTTCCACTGCACAATTCATGTGAAATGCAAAAATAAAAAAAAAGAAAAGAAAGATGAAATTTAACTAGTGCTGCCCAAGAAAACCAGACAGACACACATGAAAAAGGAATGATGTACCATATAAAGCATTAAATACATGCACACACAGGCAGGACTCTGTTTTATAGGATTTGAACCATATGTACGTCTACACATATACACGCACTAACTCACACCAATAAATCATTTTAGTCAGACTATCTGTCTGGTGTGTGGAACAGAAACACACTTATGAAATCTATTTTCTTATTTTAGCAGCAGGCTAATAATTGATAAAGAGCCAGACCGGGGGCTCTGAGTTTTATATGACAGATATACAAGGCTGCTGTTCTCCTCCTGTGTGCTTTGCCCCTTCTCTCGCCTGCAGCAGCTCCAGCCTGAGAACAAGCAGAGCCCCTCCCTGACTGGCACAGTCTGGGATCCCCAGCTGCTTGCCCAGCAGCCCTGCAAGGGCAGGGCAGATCTCCTGATTTAGCTGAAGCAACAAGAAAGAAGCAGCCAGTGGGGTGACTCAACAGGGGCAGGCGTCAGCTGTGTGTATGGCCCTAGCCTTGTTTGGGTGGTGGTGGCTGCTGGCACAGTCCTTTGGGTAAGGTCTGGACACAGGGATGTGCTTCCAACATGGTCCCAAGCCTCGTCCAGCAGCATCCTGGCAGACAGCATTGGAATGGGGTTGGCAGCGAGGTCTCACCGTAAAGAGAGTGTGGGCAAAGCAGCAGAAGCAGAAATGCCCTGGTGGCCCTTCTGAAGCCGCCCCCACCAGCTCCAGAGACACTTGGAGGCAGGGAAGCATGGTCAATTCTAGTGAAAATAATGGATTACTCTGAGCACCAGGGCTTCCCTCCCTCCTCTATGTGTTGCTTGCATTACACTGCCAGCGCCAGACACTATCAGTGAGATATTGTCTGAGGTTTATTTTTCTAGGTTTTTTCCCCTCTATCTCTTTTCGGCGTGGACTGTTCCCCACCCTTCCCAAACAAACTCTAAGGCAATGTTTAGCGTCTCTCAGTGATAACCCATTTCTGGATGCTGGAGTGACTCCTCTGGTCTGTTGGCTTTGGGCAGCTGCTGGCAAAGGTGCAGGTCAGGTGGAGGAGAGCCAGACTGGATCTGGGCCAGGTGGAGGAGAGATGGGACCACCCATCCCAGGCTGTGTACTACCCCTGGAATAACCTCCCCTGAATGATCCTGTGGTCCCTCTGAGTGGTCAGCTCAGACTGGCTGCTTCTCCCAGGCTTTTTGCATCCTGTCTTCTGCTCCCCATTCTCCCTCTTAACACACTACTGACTCTTTGTTCTTTTAATGTATAGTCAGATTGTGGAAAAAAACCCAAAAAAACCCAGCGCAAAACATAGACTTACAATATAGTGAAATTGTGGGAAAAAAAGTAGTGAAACACAACCCACTCTCAAATTATTTCCATATCGCTTCTCATAACTAAGGGGCAACTCTTTTTCAGGCAGTTCCATTTTTTTGGCCACTTAATACCCTTACATTAAAGGGCCACAACTGGCTCCTCAGACTCTCTTGAGAGGCAGGACAGGGATAAGCCCCACTTTGGTGAATCTCGCATAACAGAGAGCATGTTTACTTCAGTGCCTGGAGCCTGCCAAGTAAGCCTGCCAACAGGAGGTGTTGCTGGCGTGGAAAGAGAATTTACCAGGCTTCCCACTAACAGAAATACCTGATGCTTGTAGTGATCTTCCTTCTGTTAGGCTGTAAGGAGTCCAAGGCTCAGGGGAGGCTGCTTTGTTTGGGCTGAGCCCTACACAAAAGCAGCCAGAGAGAGAAGCTACACTGCAGGTTCTGATTTTCGCTAATTGCATCTGCCTTGATTTTCTCCCCCACATCATTCCTGTGTAAAAGGACTGGAGCTGCTTCAAGGATATGCCTCCCTTTTTGATCCCAAGACAGCTGGAGTGCAGTGTTCAAGAAGGCAGTTGTACCATGCACACCCTGTTGAGTAAAGGGAAGAAAATCTGTGAGTGCCACCAGAAAACTGGCTTCTCCCCTTTCCTACAAGGCCTTCTGCAACCCATCAGCAACGCAAAAAGAAGTGAAACTTCATCTTTGGATTCTGAAAGCCATTTTAGCTATCCAATTCTCAGTGAAACCATCAGGATTTAAAAGTTAAACTGCATTTAAGATAACAATCACTTCAGATTATGCTTCCATTACAATGGCACCAAAGTGCTTGAGAGCAGCTCTGAAGGATGCTCTCTCTGAGGGACTTTCCTTCCAGGGGCAGTACCACACACCTCAGTTCCCTGCTGAGCTACACAGGCAGTCGCCACTTCTACTAGGTCTGCTCAGCAAGGTTTGTTCCTGCTTAGCTTCACTTTTAAACCCCATCACTTGTGAAATGATGACTTGTGCCCAAGAGGGCTCTCCAGTACAGCAGAAAGCAGTTCAGTTTGTAACTGGAGTGTGTTTGTGCTCCTTTGGGTATGGGAGGTCTATACCATGCCGGGGCTGTGGGAATTTGCCAGCTGAGATACCACACACTGGGACTGAGGAGAAACAGAATTCCTTGCACATCAGTGCTGACATTTTAATATTAGATCATTGCAAATTATGATGATTGCAGAGTACAGACCTTGGCATCTGCTTCTACCTTGGCATCTGCTTCTAGCCAGAGAGGAAAGGGTAGAGAAGCAAGGCTCTGTCTTTAGCTTGTGTCCTCTGGGCTGGAGTCTTCCTACCCAGCTTTTGTCTGCCATCAGCAGAGATGTTACACTGAACACCATAGCTGGTGCAATGCATACCACTTCATCTGACTTCAAACCTAGTAACCCTGTTTACATCTTCAAACAGTTTGATTCAGGAATTTAATGGGAGCTTTGCCTTCTAATCCCAAGCTACATTTGGTTGAGTTTGGCCCTGTATGTGGGAAAAACCCTTTGGAGAAGCACAGTAGTTACTGTACAGACACAGCTGCTGTTTTTCCAAATGAAACACAGTATTTCATCTGTTTCAATGCTGTTTTAAGTCAAATCAATTTGGCCCATGAGTTGCTCTGCATTTATTTTGCCAGATTTGAATTTTGTGTTGGGAGTTTGGGTTGGTAAGTTAATAATGACAACAACATGTCTGAAACAAGAACAAATTAACTCTATTTATACCAGTACAAGAAGAATTATGAAAGACTCACAGAGCCAAACGTCAAGCAGGCTTTGGTATGCATGGACTACATTCAAGAGACTATAGAGTTTGGCAACAGAGAAATACTAAGGAGCTGGGAGGAAGGTTGGTTGGAAAGCAGATTCAGGCTTTTGCTGTGGTGGGGACATTTGATGAATCAAGCCATCTTAGGAGAGGACTAGGTCTGGTGTAGGTGCCTGGACCAGTGATAATCATGTGCCCAGTGCAGACCCTGGTGCGTGGCACACTGTCTGTGACTCGTGGGCTGGACTGCAACTACCCACTCCAAAAATGAAATGGTTAAGGCAACTGCAGAGCTGTCATGTATAGAGAAGTATGTGACATCTTACCAGCTGAAATATTTGAGGCCAAAAGTTGTTACTCATTGGAAGCTCTGCCATTAAGCTCCCTCTCCCCTGATATTTATGATTAACACTTTGAAACATCTGCATTGCCTTTTTGACTCACAAGAATTCCAGTTAAAGGGAACAAACTTTCTGTAGCAAAGTTTCTGACAAAAGAGAAGACTTCCAGAGCAGCTGTCTCTTACCCTGTTCTCTTCCCAAGGCAGTAAACAGCCTTTGGAAATGAGATGTCTTCCAGTGCCCCAGCTCACAGCTCTGTGCCCAGAGAGCTCCCCACACGCTGCCAAGAACTAATGGGGCACCGGCCCCTCTCAGGCTCCCAGGATGCTGGAAACACATGTGAGGGGGCAGTGGCCCAACGTGTCACACACCCACCCCCACCCNTTAGGATGCCTGGCCAGGCTGATGGGCTCTGCCTCAGAAAAGCTAGGATGGAGGTGCTTCCCAAACTTAGGTTTTGGTCAAAGCTCCCAAGAAAGGGAAAGCAAAATTTGTATGAAGATGAAATAGAGACACATGAGTGCAGAAGCACATGAAAAGTGAAAAGTGAATGCTTTTTTTTCTTTTTACAAACTCTTCCCAATTAAAAGAAGGGGAAAGCAGAAAGTACTTGAAAATAGGTCCTATAGTTGCAGAACCACATTTCTGAAATACAGATCTCTCAAGTATCAAACTACACTGCAGAATGACTAATTGTGGGGTGACTAATCCCTGTCTCCCCTCCAAAACTATTACTTCACAGTGGCCAAGAAAACATACCATAAAGATGTTGTTATTGCATCACTCACATTTATTTGCATTGAGAAAGACTAAGCCTTTTACAGTACTTGTCTGATTACCAAGAGAGATGCTTCTTCCATGCTGGAAAAAGAAAGGACCACTTAGTCTTCACAATTCATCCTGGACATTTGTAGAGGTGTTTGGTTTAACGCCTCGGGGCTGGGGAGATTGCTTTCAAGCAAAAAACCCCAAAAAACAACAAAACAAAACAAATGAAAACAAAACAAAACAAAACAAATCAAAACATCTAGACCTGCCACCCCCCAAAAAAAAAAAAAAAAAAAAAAAAATGGGGGGGGGGGG
>VWZT01000748.1:464653-526516 GCA_013397055.1 Pachycephala philippinensis
AAAAACCACACCCCCCCCCACCCAAAAAAAAAAAAAAAAAAAAAAATTGGGGGGCAGGGAGATGGCAGAAGCAGATGGATATTCAGGTTGACAAAAAATGAAAACCTGCCTTCGTCTTTCTTTCATTAGTCTTCATTATATGACCACGACAGCTTTAATTGCCGCCCTGCATACATAAGTAATAAAAATGTAAAATGTTTAAATGAACTGTGGCTCCCAAAAGCCATTATAAAAGATTAATGATGAGTACTATTTGCTAACTTAAACGTCTTCAAGAAACACATCTGAGCAGCCCTTGTGGTTAAGATGATATTAGAACAATATTTGCTGGACTACTTGTCTCAACCCATTATGCGCGAAGCTTTGACGGTTTTGATTATTCCATCTTTAGCTAGTCTGAATTCTAGACATATTTGATTGCAATTTGCTCATTCCTGACAAGTTATCCCACTCCTGCAATCCAAAGAAAGAGTCTTCAGGTACTCATAGTCACATTCTCTCTTCAAGAATTGCTGATGCTTGCTTTGATGGCTTTTACTGCCAAAGCTGTTGAATGTATAGTTTATTAGTAGCACTCCAGAAATTACTGTGCTAATTAATACACTATCCAGCTGAAGGGAAAATTACACAACCTTTTCTATTTAAATTGGAATCAGTACTGAGACCTATCTTTGAACTGCCACTTTCCCTTGAGGGGCATAGATTTGGATCTGAATTCAAATGTGAGAAACAGGTTTTATTTCTAAAGTGTCACCAAAGCAAAGCCACGTTTTGACATAGTTTTGGCCATCCACTTCCCATTTACCTTAGAAACCCATCCTCAGGGTAAAGCAAATGCTCAAGCAGAGGTGAAAGAACCAGCTCTTGTCTTCTCGCTGCTACCACTCAGTCTTTCTTTCATGTTTTACCAACATATTTACCACTGCATCTCCTTGGCACAGTGGAGTATGGTGCAAAGAACTGTAAGACAGAGACAGCCCATTAGCTCCCGCATCCATGCTCTGCACACAGAGCAGCACAGGCTCCAAAAGACGTACAGCCCTTGTCCACTCTGCCCACTGGAGTAAGATACACCTCCTGTCAAAGCTCAGCTTTCGGACGAGGCTGGTTAGCAGCTTCTCCGTGTGCCCCTCTCTGGATGGGGCAAAGGGTCAGATCATGCCCGAACCTTGCACATGTAGCCAACAGAGCAGGGGCAGGATGACAGAACTAAAGCAACTTTTTGCTTTTCTGTCTCTTTTGTCCACAGGTGACCACCAAACTTCTCAAATGGGCACTAGCAGCTTTTCCCTGGATAAGCATGTCCCTTGTGAAGTCAGCTAGATTCTCTTGACAGCTACACATCTATGGGAATGAAAACATTTGCTCAGGGAAGTTGAACTTCTGTGTGGTGTACTCTGATACTTGAATTTCAATCCAATTTTTGGATAATATTAACAAATTTGGGAAGACTCATAAAACTTGATACTCTGTGACATAAGCCACTTTCTTGCTATTTAGGATTGCACTAGGATTTTCACAACTGGCAAGAATTTTCTGGCTGCAGAGCTTCTGTATGCCATCCTTTCCAACATCACTTGTGGAGGCCAAAAACTAGACTGATGGACCACTAAATGATATATTTCTATGTTCCTTTCTGCTTTAGTGCTCATCTCACTATATTGCACTCAGTGTTGACTTTCATAACACAGTCTCCTCTGCCAGGAGTGGATTATATTGGCTACTTAAGATCTTCCAAGCCTTCACCAGGTCTCCCCCAAAATGATGTCCAAATTTTCCCATTTCCCGTTCCACTCCCATTAGCTCTCTAGGCTCATTTCTGTGCACATGGTCCCATTTCTGTTTCCTGATCACAGTCTGGAAGCTGCCTCCCTAGTAAGTCTGGCTCCTGGACTCTCATCTCTTCCTGTGCAGTCTTCTGGGCTGGCCCGATTCCAATCTGTGGACCAGAAGCTTTTCCAAGACAACTATCCTCTCTTCAGTGCTTATAAAACCCCTGCCCAACAACCACCAAACCCATTGTCTGTTCAGCATCACAGAATAGACTGATACAATTAAGACTGCAGGGTTAACTATTTTAAGGGAGGGCAGGATTGCTGCTCTTCCCAGGGAGAAGAGAAAGGTCCTGGAGATAGAGGAACGTGGCTTACTGTTGCTATTTCACAGCTGGCTGAGTGAGAAATTGGCTCTGTTCTTCCCAGCCTCAAAAGTAGGGACAGGAGCCCCAAGGCATGCAGACTGGCTTGCCAGGTCTTTTAAATCGGTGACAGGAGGAGCTCCTTCCCCTCTCTGCCTCCTTCGCCTG
This sequence comes from Pachycephala philippinensis, assembly GCA_013397055.1. Taxonomy (NCBI): domain Eukaryota; kingdom Metazoa; phylum Chordata; class Aves; order Passeriformes; genus Pachycephala; species Pachycephala philippinensis. Next base: position 466,959 of record VWZT01000748.1, read on the forward strand.
TTGGGAAAACTCCTTGGGGTGGTGCTTGGTCTCCTGCAACTCTTCTGCTGCTGCTGCAGCTGCCCTGGAAGCCCCCAGACATTCCCAGCAGAGTCTGGACGGCTGCTTTGGTGACAACCTGGGCTCAATTTAATGAGAACGTTCACGTTCACTTGCTATGCTGGCAGACCGCCAGCATATTTTCTTGAGGCACATAAGAGAGAGAAGGGAAATGGTGATCTTTAACAGGTTTTTTGTGTGTGGGTTTTTTTTATTTTTTTAATTTTTTTTTTTTTATCCAGCGAAACCTGACTGGAATTTCATGGATGAAAGAAAAGGCACTTCTCTAGCCCAGGGGCTTTGTCCCTGCCAAATTATAAGGGCCTACTACAAACAATGGAGGTGTTAGAGCTTCTAAAAAAATAAAAATGTTGAAAGAATCTTTTATAACGGAAAATATTAGGCAACCTAAGTCTCGGGCCAGCTGGTAGCGGGCAGTATAATATAAGCTCTTTGGAGGAGAGCTGTGCAAATAATGGATTTTCAGAATTTCTCGTCTCCCACTCCCAGCTCCAAGTTTGAACTATTTTAGCTATTTTCTCCAGCTGAAATTATTTGCCAAATTCAGCCAGTCGCTAAATTCTCCTCAAATTTTTCTTTTCTCCGTCGACAGGTTTCTTGTAAAAACAAACCCATTCTCCCACCTCCGGCTTGGAATTACGGTGTTCACCAGTGACACAGTTAGGAAGAAATCTGCCTGTGGTCAGCTCTCTCATTTTTTGCTGCATTCTCGTTGCAGCTCACACATTACAGGAACCAATCTGGCCTGATAGCTGCCTGGCAGCCTGCAGGGGAGGTTTTCCAGTAGTCTCCACCATCCCTGGACCAGCCAGCCCTGGGCTGGGAGCCTTCGCTCAGTGTGGGGCTGGAGGTTCATTAGGTTGCGGCTTTCAGGCTGAGTCTTCGCCAGACCAGTTTATAATAATGATGTTTCTGATGTCAACTGCAGACCAGATGTTGCCCTTCGGTGCCGTGCTGCTGGAGGGGAGAGGCGACCCAGGAGGTGGGAGGCTCTGAGGAATCAATGATCCCGTGTCGTTCCTTGTAAACATGCAGGTGTTAGCTGTGGTGTCCTGGCCAAATCCCGTTCTGGCACTCCACCAGCTCTGGCAGTTCACCTACTTACAGTCACCTCTGTGCTCCTAATTGCAGAAGTTGTTTCTCACCTCCCTTCCTTAGCAGCAGATTTGTGCATTAATGGCTGTCACTGCTGCATCCCTAACCTGCTGCTCCAGGGGATGGCAAAGCCCACATCCTGATATCTCCCATATCCTTTGGGATAAGCAGCAGCCCCATGCTCAGGGCTGGAAGAGAGCTGCCGTTCAGAGCCAGACAGGAATGACAGACACCCAAGGTGAGCCTGCAGCAGGCCTGCCCGTGGTGGTGGGGCACTATAAATGTACTTAAATAAGCTGCCTGAGCCCTAAAATGTGGCTCAAAAGTAATGAAACGTGGTTGTTTGGCAGTGGCAGACACTGCCTCGCTTTCAGAGGCTGCTTTATGGCTGTTAGTGTAACATAGCCCTTCCAAAAACCCCCCCTGCTTCTTTCTTTTCTTTTCTTTTCTTTTCTTTTCTTTTCTTTTCTTTTCTTTTCTTTTCTTTTCTTTTCTTTTCTTTTCTTTTCTTTTCTTTTTTCTTTTCCCTCTTCTCAGAGAGCCTAATTTGCAAACAGAGTATTCAGGTCTTCTGTTAGGGCTATAAGTGACTGGTGAAGTGTGAGTGCATATTATTACAGAGCCCATAAACTGCAGGACCAGACAGATAATGTAGGTACCCAAGTTCAAAAACACAACACTGAAAATTTTGCCAAGACAGAACTGGTGGTGATTAAAAGTGAAGCAAAACTCCTGGTGTGAGTATAATCTCTTCCTGTTGTTGGTGGTGCTGCATCTTTGTTGGAGGTTGACACTCTGCACGAGCTCAGTCAGCAAGGCCTCTGTTAATGTCTTGTGCAGCATAAACTGAGCTGGGCAAATTCCAGCTTGGGTTATGGCCCCACAGCCGCAGGGATTTCCATCAGGGCAGGCTCGAATCCCTTAATTGCATTGGCAGAACGAGGAGGACCTGAGACCACCGGGAACAAGGCACTGCTCCGAGCTTCAGTAATGTCTGTAAAGCCACACGGGAACAAAGGAGGGTTAACCCAAACCCTCACGTTCAGCACCCTGGCAGTAAACATTCATAGAACCACAGACTGGTTTGGGTTGGAAGGGTCCTTAGAGATCATCTTGTTCCAATCCCTCTGCCATGGGCAGGAACACCTTCCACTGGATCAGGTTACTCAAAGCCCCATCCAGCTTGGCCTAAACATTGTACACAACCGAGGCTAAAATACTATTTTTTCCATTGTCCTCACCACACAGACACTTGAAACGCTGTCAACCTTTGCTTTTAAATCTGGGAACCAGGATGCATTCCCTATCCAAAGCTCTGTACAGAACACTCTTTCTGAAGCTTCCCTTTTGCAATTTGAAATCATGATGGAAAGTTTACAGAGGAAAGATTGTGTTGTAGCTACAGGCCTTCTAAAATAATTGCTTCATGAATAAATATTGATAGTCAGCACTGACTTCTATTTTTACACAGCATAACTGAAAAGTTATACATAAGAAACTCGACAAAATATGTCTTCCTAAAATAAGGAGCAAAACCAAGCTCAAGTATAAACAAAACAAAACGAGTTATTTTGGGGCATGTTTCCTTCTATTTTTTTTTTCATTCTTTTATCATTACTCTATCTGTGAGTAAAGCCCCAACAAGGATTTCTTTGGGCATCTTTGAGGCTGTGTAAATATATATCGTTGCTAGGCTGTGAAGCATCCCAGCTCCAAGAGACACAAGCTGCACACGTTAGCAGAGTAGGAATAAAACTATTGAAGGCCATGGGATCAGACTGACCAGAGACTGGATTTCTGTCACAACAGCCTGGAGACGGCAGCAGCAGGTAATGGCCCGATTCCTTCTGGTAGGAGATGCACACCCAAGGAGGTGCATCCATCTGTGGCAGGGACACCTGCTTTGGGTCTAGGAACTGCAATACTGGTCCAAGAACTTGAAATACTGTAAGAGTAGAGACAGCAGCATTTATACTAACACTATTGCTCAAATTTTTCCAAACACAATCATGGCTCCTGCACTGAGATTTTCTCTTCACTCTGTTCAGTCCCCTCCAGGCTGCAGCCTGGGACTTTGCAATGAGAGAAGGACAGGATTTGGCCTCACCAGTTTGGTGCATCTGGGCAGCAGAAAGCCTTCTTCAGCTGAGTAAAAGCCTGTACAGTAAGGTCTCCCTGAGTCAGTGCCTGCTGGGTGACTCACTGGTCACTCATCTCTTGCCTCCCTGGCAGCCTGTGTTAAAGCCTTTCACCAGATGCTTCTGGTTTCTCCACTTGCACACATCCCTCAGTGCTTTCCACCACCCAAAATGAGACCCCCTCCAAGACCTGGTGTGCAGACAGCATTTTCCTCTCTCCAAACTTGCCTCTCTAGGATTCCAATCAGCAGAAGCCAGAAACAGGAAATTATGGGATTGTCGCTGCTGTGCTCTCTGTGCTATGCAGCTCAGTCACTGACCTGCTGAAGGAAGAGGAACAGATTGGAGGCTGGCGGGAGCAGGCATGACCTCAGACCCACAAGTTCAGCCAAACGTCCCGAGTCAGGACGGGTGGCTAATGGGGCTTGCATTGCTGATAATCAGCATCTCTGGGCCCAAGAATGCGGCCAGACAGAGCCTGGAAATCAGCTGGGATGAGAGTGATGCAACTTCACCTCCTTTAAAGAGCCAGGATGGGCCTTCCCTTGCAGAAGAGAAAAGCACATGAGCTTTTCCCTTCTGCAAGGCAGCCAAAGGGCAAAATGTGCAGCACAGCTGATGCACTGACCCTTCTTCGGACTGCAATAAAGCTAATTGTCTTCTATTCCCTTCACCCTTTCTCTGTTTCTTGCACAACATAACTTTGATCATAAAGCTCTGGAGAAGCAGGATTTTGAGCCCAACTCTGATCTCACTTATTCTGGCATAATTCAGGAACAACTACAGTCATACTTGTAGAAGATCAAAATCAGTCCAGTTCCTTTTAACTGGGCAAAATTACTGGTCTGCAGAAAGAAGAAAATAACCAAAAGATGTGAACAGTAGAGCCAGCTGAACAAGGAGATTGTGTTTTCCTCTTCTAAGTTCAATATTTTTTTGGCTAGCTCTTTATATGATGCAAAATTTTATAGAAGAAAACCAAAATTGGAAAATTCCAATCAGCTGAAACTACTTCTGATATTGTCTCCAGTGGCAACTTGCATTATAAGACAGAGTATGGCACTGCTGGGATGTGTAGTTTCACTTATTTCAGAGCAGTGACCGAACCCATTGAACAAAGTCAAGCAGATATTCAGAAAACAGAGCTGAAAAAACACTGCTCTTTTCCCATCCTCACATGTAAGGTCAGTGCTGAGGAACGATATCCAGCAGGCAAAACTCGTGTAAGCAGGCCTTACTGAGCTACCATGATCAGTCAGCTACGAAGCCACCGGGAGCTAAAAAAGCCCTCCAAGGATCAGCGAGTGTCCTGCTGTGACTGCCACCCCTGCAGGTCTGGTTCCAATGCCAACAGCACCTGGGAAACCCCGGGGTTCAAACCCCCTCTGCTCTCTGAGGCTGCCGGGGGTGGCTGGATCCTCAGGAGCTCGCTGGGATGCACGCACAGCACGCGACGTGCTGACAGCACAGCCAGCGAACGGGGGAAGCTGTGGATGTGGTGCCTCGCCAAAGGGTGTCTGCCTGCCAAGCTACAGGCAGCCACGCTGGGAGAAGACGGGAGGAGAGAGGAACCCCAGCCACTGACTGGGTTTAATCTTCCAGCTGAGAATCAGTCCAGATTAACTGCATGTGTGACCACAGAGGCTTAAACTCATTCCTCGTCATGGTTATGAAGCATGGCTGTGAAGCACAAAAAATGCTAGAAACAAAGATATTTAGAGCCTTCACACAGAACAGTCCAGTGCTGCGTTGTGTGACTCACTGGGTTTAGCAAATGAGAGGCTTTATGTGAAGTCAGCACAGAAAAGGCCCAAAGAGGCTAAAATCTTGATTTCTTGAATCAAAAGATCCCAAAGGGTTTTGACCAAGTGGCATGCCAGCTGCTGGGTCCACACCAGTTCTGCAAGAGCTCAGCAGCATCAGGAGTGTGTTTGAGGGAGCCGGTGGCAGGAGAGGTCCCCAGCACTGAGGGGCAAACACAGGTACCCTCTGCTCTTCTGAAAACTGCCTTCAAACCAGGGAGGCCCGACTGAGGCAGCCACAAGAGTCCGGATAAAGCACCAGCTTTATGTAAACCACAAACCCCAGGGTCAGGCTGTCTTTCCTTTCAAGCTGAGCAGTTCAGACACATTAAACTGATACAGATCTGCCTCGAAAGAAAAGGCCTTTCTGTGTTTTCCATCACCCAGCACAGCCGGCTGGTGGGAGTGACACTCTGCAAAACTGTGCTGTGATCTGCACCGGGATCGAAGTGCGTCAGCAGAGACACGTGCCGTGTCTGTTATCCCACACTTCACAACGCCGGCTGTGAGGAAAGGAAATGGGGGCTTGGGGTCAACCACTGGACCAGTAGGTAGCAGTGATGAGTGATGTGCTGTTCCTGGGCTTGACCACTGCTTCAGAGCTCAGACTGTGCACTTGAGTCACCAGAAATGCACATCCTTCAGCCACAAAAATGCTTTAAGGACACAGTGTGTCATACAAGAAGTTATTTAACATTATTAGTCAATCAGGTAACTCTGTAGATCTATAAAGCTCATACAAATCATGTGCATTAGAACCACAAATATAACAATAATTTTCCATTATTATTTTTAGCACCAAGTTTTACTTCTTTATTTACTGTTTGGTACATGCACATATTTTAGAAAGGGTGTGGTAGACTAAGCATTTTTTTCTGGATCTAAGCCTTTATGATGCTCTTTACTACATGACAACCTGCTTCACAGACAAATCCTGCTAATGCAGTGGTCCTGGCCCTCTTGGTCACTGGCAGCAATACCAAGGGGCTGGTCTGCTAAAGGCAGCATCCCCCTCTGCAAGCTGGGATCACTGCTAGAGATGCCCTGGCACCCTGTGCCTACAAACATTGCCAGACGTCTCCGATGCCTGCCACCTTACATTGAAGCAAGAAGAGTGTCACTATTGAATCATAGAATGGCTTGGGTTGGAAGGGACCTTAAAGCTCATCTAGCCACAACCCCCCTGCCATGGGCACGGACACCTTGCACTAGACCAGGTTGCTCAGGGCCCCATCCAACCTGGCCTTGAACACTTCCATGGATGGGGCATCCACAGCTTCTCTGGGCAACCTGTTCCAGAGCCTCACCACCCTCACAGCAAAGAACTTCCTCCTAATAACAGGGAGGTTCAAGCAATCACCTGCCCTGAGGGTGGCCCTGGGATGAGCCAGGTGCTTCACCACTGTGCTTCAGCGGGCTTGTAGTGCTCAAGGGGAGCAGCCCCCAAGTGCTGTTTCTGGCACACTCCCTCACATTATATGGATTAAACCCTGAAACTACTGACTTTCTAATTTGTGAGTGAGAGTTTTCTCATCTCATTTGCCTCTCTTGAAAGTGGCTTTCTAAAGTGTCAGTGGCATCGTGCACTGCAGGGAAAACCAAACCAGAAACTCCTACGCTGGTGTGAGTGTTCACGTAGATGCTTAGCTGTCATTTGCATGGCTGGGGTCACCAGTCATGGGAGGGGCTGCGCCAGAGAACCCCTGAAAAAACCCAGTGCCTCCTTCTCCCAGGGGCACTTCCCTGATGAAAGTACTTTGCTCTTGAAGAGAAGGAGGGACTGAGAAAGAGTGCTGGGGTTCCCCCCTCCACACCTCCTCTGCCCAGACCACACTGCTCAATTGGAAAGTTAAAGAAAATAGATGAGTTTTCATACACCCACCACTGCAGACTCATCCTGCAAGTCAGGCAGAGTTTGTTCTCCCTCCCTCCCACACATCACCTCTGCTGCTCAGCCTTGGCCCTGGAGCCCCATCTCCCATCTCCCCCCTCCCCTCCCCCCCCTTGGGTGGAGAAGGCACCATAAACCCACTTTAATTGCTCTGACCAGCATGGTCTCCCTGGGGCACGTCCCAGGGGCGCACTGGCACCGGGTTTGTTTCCACAGGTGTGCTGAATTGTGGCTGTTCTCAGCCCACGCCCGGCCGGCCCACGCTCAGCCCCGATGGGGCAGCGCAGCCAGGGCCCCGTGGGCTGGGCTGGGCTGTGGTGGGTCTCCCCTCCCTCCCTGGCTGACGGCGCTGGGAGGGAAAGGCTGCGGCTCCTGCTGCCTCCTCAAGAAGCTGCCGGAGCCATCACGGTGTGCCGGCAGGGCACACGGGGTTCAGCACCAGGGGAGTGGCTCTCCATGCATGAAGTGGGAGAAAATCGCAGGAGTTAAGTCATTATATACACCAGAAGGTGTGGGCTTAATTTAGTGTCGTCATCTGACCAGGGCTGATTTGTTTTGTAAAATAAAATGTACAAGAAATTTGTGGTAAAAAAAAATAACAAAAAGAAGAGATTCCCATGAGGATGAGAGCTGGATCAGCTCGGCCCAGGCAGGAGCCCTGGAAAGAGTCCAGGGAGGCAGGAAAGATCCATGAGGAGTTTCCTGCAAAGAAACTGTTCAAGGAATTGGGCAGAGGCAGTGTGCATGTGACGCCTGTGTGGCTCTGCTTGGGTGGAGGGGGAGCTGTTGTCTGGGAAAGCAGCCCATCCTGGAGATTTGGAGGGGAGCGAGGGGGAAAGAAGGTGCAGTCTGGATCAACCTGATCCAAAATGGTATGTGGTTTGTATTTTCTAAGTAGAAAATTAAAGAAAAAAAGACCCCAAAAAAGTAAGTAGAGCAAATTATTTCATGTTGGAGGAAATGCAATTTTTCCTATTAAAAGCCAAAACAAACCAGGCCAGAAATTTCCCAGATTTTGCCGTTAAAAGATTCCTGACATGCACTGAAATATTTTCTGGTGAGGCCCAGAGGTCTCTCCTCCCTGCTAGTACCATGAAGCTGGTATTATTGGAATGTCCCCCGGCTGGATGGGAACATCATCACACTGAGTTTTGGGACCCCACACCATGTGTGTTCTTGGAGGTTTTGCAGCTCTGCCACCAGTACCCACTGCCAGTGTTTGCTTTGTTACTCTGGACCTAAAAGCTCTCCATCAGCATCACTGGAAACAGGATGGGTACAGGAGCTGTGAGTGCGAAGCTAATTCAGAAGAGGTGCTGGAAACTGATGCTGACATCTTTGGAAACTCTTTCCCCAAGCTGAAAAAAAAGGGATTTCCTAAAATGACTGAAAACGAATTTGCCACATCTGCAAAGAGTGGCTTGTGGGTTATCTGTCCCTGAAAGCAGCTAAGGAAGTGCTACAGTCAGCAACTTCTCAGTTAGAATGACAACTGCTAATGCACCCATGGGTGCTGGCAAATTCCAGGTACACTACCAGTTGTCTTAAATCCTGAAAACACAAACGTTTGAATTGTGAAAGCTCTACAAGTTTACACAGCACAAAAAGACAGTGTCTTTGGCCAAAAAAAAGCTAGTTTTGGAATCAAGGACAACCTGTAATTAAAGCCAACAGTATGAGAATCTGTAACTGATCTGCTCAGAACAAATTATTTGGCTACCTGAAGAGAATAAAAACATTTTTATTTTTTGGAAAGAAGCACAAAGAAGAAAAATATTAACTTGTTGAGAAAGAGGAAATTGTGTGGGCAAACTAAAACAGGCAGAAGCTTGACCTCCATATTGGGCAAGTGTGTGTAAAGGTGGAGAATAGAGGACTCAATTTAGTTTGATGAACAATCCAATCACTGCTTATGACATAAAATTAGTCTCTATGTTTGAAAAAGAGCTACAGAAACCAAGATTATTTTATGCCATTGACCTTAACACTCCTCTGTAATGTACTTGATGAGGAGGATTTTGTTTTATTTTTACTGAGACAAATTCAATAGATTTACAGTGATGAATGCAATAAAATTATACACATGGTGAAGGAAAGCTTAGCTTCAAGGCAGTAAAACTCTATCCAAGAAACTTAACTCCTCGAAATTTGCCATTTTCAGCTGGAAAGGAAAAGTCTCAAAGGCATGACTCCAGCAAGGCTATTTAGTCAAACAGTACCAGATGGATGTGTGGGATTCACCTTCTGCTTTGGTTATGAATGAAAGTAGTCAGTTAGGAGTTCACTGAAGGCTATTTTTGCCTGGAGAAGTCTGGTCAAGATGCTGTTAATGTAGCTGTGTTTGGGTCTGCTGTGCTTTGAGTGAAGGATGTGTGGGAATACGAGGGAAAGGAAGCTTACAGGAGGCCAGGTAACACAGTGACTGAAGTATGTTACTCAGGTGAATTCAATTTGTGACATTTTGCTTTGATACAAAATGCCATGGTCTCCAGGACAATTTGTGACTGAGTTTTCAGTATTTTCCTTTTTCCAGGAACCTCACCAACAATACAGCTCATGCTGTCCATGAGGCATAAATATCACTATTTCCACCCTCCAGAGTGGGAAGCAGAGAAAGAGTCCTTTGACTAATCTCTGAAGAGCTGGGCCATATCTGGGTTTTGATGAGATTGGAGAATCTGCCTCTCTTCAAATGGCCAGGGCTTGGGTACCAGGCCCAGGGAAGCCAGGTGTGATGGACTGAGCAGGCAGTGACACCTCATACTCACAGGAAGAGAAGCCCAAGGCAGAGCAAGGTCTTCTTTCAACAAAGACTTCAATGCATACTTGTGTCTCCTTCTTCTTGAATTTTTGAATGGTTTTTAAGTGCTTATGTAAACTCACACTGCTGTGGTAGGCATGCTTGTACGCTTTTCAACTTGCCTTTGGTCCTGAAAAACCGAAGCAGCTCAGGTTTTCTCAGCACTCCTGTATGGTTTGGCCCATCAGGTGTCAGATGTTGGTACATACAGAATCACCACCTGATGAGCTGATAGAAGCCCAGAGGTGTGTTCAGCCCAGCTTTGACTAAGCTGACACCCTCCTGTTGCCCCTTCTCCTCTGGAGCAGAGCAGTGAGGGGGTTCAGGGAGCAGGACACATCATACAGATCAGATCCATCGATCACATCATAGGCAGCTGGTGGCCAGCCATCCCCTCCTGCCAGCCCGTGGACAGCCCTCCCTGAGCAGTGCTACCAAAGCCTCCAGCCCAACAAAAATGTCTCTTGTATCTACTGCACTGAAGGCCACAGATCCCAAGCCTACCCTCAGCAACCCACAAGTTTCAGAAATAGTTCCAGGGAGAGCAAAAGGAACTGTTGTCCAAGCAATGTGCTCAGATGCCAAGTACTTTGTTGCATGATTAATAAGGTAGCTTGTTTCACCACTTAAAATTCATCCAGAGGGGTTTTTAATAGTCAGAATCATCCCTGGCAAAGGTATTTTTGAACGTACCTATGCTCCAAGTTCAGAGTGTTGTGGCTTTTTGGTTTTGCTTTGTTTTCAAAAAGGTTGATGAAAACCATTTTCCTAAACTGACAGCAACAACCATAACACATGTACAGAAACAAGATAGCAGTCTCATACAGAAAATATTTCTGCTTTTGTTTTTATTTTATGAATACATATACAACAGATGCATAATCTTCCATTATCCAGGCTTAAAAGTAACAGGTTGGGGTCTTTTTTATTTTTTTTTCCCAAAATAGCTTAAAGAGGAAAATAAAAATCAGAATGAAGGAGCTGCAACATAGCCAAACCACACATTTGAAAACTTTGCTAAAATTACTGCTGAAATGTGCCTTTGTGTGTGTGTGTGTATTGTCCTGCATGGTTAAAGCCTCACCCAAGGTATTTATTATATGAATAAAAAAATGCTTTGGCATAATCTGAGATTCCCCCATGCACAGTTTATTGACATTTCTGAAATAATGAGACAATAAAATCTGAGGATTATATCATATATCATTTCCTCTTCATGGGAGCAATGTCTTTAAATGCAGTGGGGAAATGAAGAGGAGTCTGTTGACAAGAGACTTTGCTTCCATACTAAGATGGTTATATTAGCAGGATGCAGCAGGATGCAAGCAGCTTCATATAGAAGAGGTGGAGTGATATATGTATATAATGTAAAATACTATTTTATATGAAAAAATAAGATTTTTCAAGATAACATAAAATGAACCACTCTAAGACTAGCTTCCAGCAAACATTTTGCTTTATTAGTTCTATTTTCTAGCTACAAGTCAAGCTGACATCTGTCGAGCTTTTTAACTTTTCATATGGCAGTCTATAAGAAACGTTTCATGCAACGTCTACAACGCTAAATACAGGGTAAATAATTGGGATTAAACAGGTGAGGAATAACAGACTATTATAATGGACCAGTAACAGCATATTATGTACATAGAGCCATATTATATTCTCATGTCTTCACAGTAATGTGCAAATGTGAAAAATATGGCTTTCATTTTTTTTTCCTAAAGAAAGTAAGACATAATTATACAGAATAATGTTTTAAAACACTTAGTTGGATTTCACCTTTTTGTGAAACCTGTTCAGTCTTCATTGCATCGGGGTTAAGGAGCCACCCCAGCTCGGGGGTGTAGTTCGGGTGTGTTTCCAGGAGGGGGCACAGATTCCTAAGGCACAATATTAATGTTAAACATCTTTAATTTAAAGTCATGCTATTTTAGTTTAGCTTAGTTTTTATTTTATTTTTAATTTATTTTTTGGNGTCGTTGCTAGTTATATAATTAGCGGTTGATTGTAAAAAATACAATGTTGAAGGCTACACTACATGCCTACCTGTAGCTCCAGGAACATTAGCTAATCTGAAAACACACTGTACAGCGCCGCATGTGAAACCAAGGTGGGTTTTTGGTAACATCCTTTTCCATACACGTAGCAGAGAGTTATAAGGCTTCTGCGGAATAATAATATTATAACTGAACAAATATTTTACACTCTTCCATAATGGTATTTACAGTTACTATAACTCATATTCTGACATTTGGTAAATAACATGTATCTTGTATGCATCCTTCTTGCCTATCTAAAGTGCTTGCTTAACTGCGTGAGGAAAGAAAATGCATACCTGCTTTAGGTGCAACAAACCCTCAAAAGAAGTAGCTGAAATATTTGCTGTGGATTTGAAATGCATTCTCAGAAATTGAAATTATTGCTAAATTCAGTGCCCTTACCAGGCAATCATCTATATTATTTGTCATATATAAATATATGCATATATACTAGTATGTATGTACATGCATACACATTCATCTATCATGTAGAAGATAGATTTCAATTTTTTGTCCATCAACCTTTTTTATTTTGTGCTATTCAACTCACTTGTGCTATGACAGAAGCCGAATCAAAATCAAAATCTTACCATGCTACTACTACCAACCCTATGATTCATTAGCATGTAATAAAGACAATACGCAAAAGAAAGCTGAGATGATGACGAATCAGGAGGCTTTTGAAATGCACTGAGGATAAGGCAATAGGCTGTACACTACAGCAGAGGAAAAGCTGAAGAAATTCTGGAATTCATAAACGTGTCTTACTGGAGTTGGGATTCCTCTCCCTACTCTGCTCCAGAGTCCTATGCTTTTTTCCAATATCACTCTCCAGAATTCAAGCCCTAGAGTTTCTGCACCTACCAACACTTTTAGTGGTAGCGAATTCAAAGCTTATTAAAAATGCCCTGATGCCACAACCTGGTAAAATAAGGCACTTCCAGGGCTGTATTTCAGCGGTGCCATGCCAAAAGGATCAGCATTGGGAAGAAGCGCTCAGATTTTGCTGAGTTTCCTAGTTTTGTCCCATGAAATGCGCCGTCTTGGAGCATACTCCCTCTTCTCTCTTTTGAGATGATTTTCTTTAAAAAAAGCTGTTTCATCAGTTGAAGTTGAGGAGTTACTTCTTTGTAAGCAAGAGGTAAATCTTCAGTTCCTGACATTCATTAAGGTGGAAGATCAGAGTGGTACCAGGCAACGTCTTCAGTTCATTCGGTATCTCCCAACTCGAGGTGACGCGCCAGCCAAGTCAAAAGTGTGTATTTCATACCAGGCCCACACTGAAAGCTAGGAGTGGACATTGGTACTGGAAAGGTCATTCCTTATAATTTCATTTACTGCAAAGAAAGAAGACAAGAAAAGGAATTGATTAGCATCCCACTGCCGCAGGCAGTTCTCCTCAGTCCACAACCCCCCCGAACTCGCACTCTTTCCTTGACAGCTTCAGTACAGCTGTGAACAGTAAGTGTGACACCACCAGGTAGCTTGTACAGGCTGATCACAGTGCAAAACCAGCAGGATTAACCAAGGTTATTAACATGCTAAATACCATGTAAAACCAGGCATCACAAGAACAGCAGCATCCTGGATCCTCAATTGCATCAAATATACTTAACATTTCAAATTGGTTACAGATAAAACATTTCATTTGCTCTAGAACTGCCTCAGAAATGTAAAGCCAGGAGGACCACAGTAGATTCTAGAATAATCTACTGCTTGGAAAGTATGTTAGCCATGGTAGGTACTGGTGGCAGAAAGCTGCCAGTCACTGAACCTGGGTATGTGCAGCTGCAATGCCTAGATAGAATACCACTTCACATGCTGATTTTTTCCACTGTGGGTTGATATTAGGAAAAAAAAAAAAAGAAGAGAGGAAACTGCTGCATGCTTGCCCATTCCCTGGAGCTGGTAACATGCTTAAATATATACCCTCCTTTCGTGGTGACCAACACACGTGGACATGCACTCTTTACTTCTATCCACACAAACAGATGAGAGGAACAAACAAGTTAAAAAAACTCTCTTGGCAAGAGTCAGAGGAGAGAATAAACAAGGTCTGCTATCTCAGCATCAGCCAGTCAGACTGCATCTCCACTGATAAAGAGTTGTTTTCTTTATTCACAAGTCTTCTTTCTTTCTTTTCCCCCCTCCCCTGAAGATCATCAAGCAATACAGTTTCCCACACTCCAATTATGTCCATGTGATTTTTGGCAGATGGACAGGAAATGACTGAACCTGGCAAAGGTCATCAACAGTGGACTACACAACATCCCTTTTATTTCCACTCCACCTCCCTACAGCAACTGCCACCACCTGATTTACATGGAGATAGATTAAATGCCATCAACAGGGCTATCACTGCTTCTGAGTTTCCCTGACATTGCCAGGAGTGGGAAACACGTGCCCACGTCATGGAAGCACCATGGAAAAGCCTGCATTTTCCTTTCCTTGTGGGCTGCTCTTCACACTAATCCAGATAACTTCATGTGTTTACTGGAAAAGACCAAGCCTGTCTAAAACCAGCTTCCTGAAGCAATTAGTTGGGTACTTTTGGTGTTGGTTTTTATGGCCTGTTTTTTTTTTTTTTTTTCCTGCAGACCTATTGCCCACTTAGTAATTGCAGCACCTGAATCAGTCAGGATTTGTGTCACAGGTCTTGGCTACCAAAACCAATTCTACCAATGGATACACACACCATACTTTGGAAAGGAAACATCGGTTGCATTTGTAACTGTCTATTTACAGCAGCAAACTAAAAAGTATGGAAATGAGCTGTGAAAAGACAAAGCAGTTCTTCCTCTTGAGAGTGCCGGGGAGTTCATCTTTAATATTACTAAACAGCAAAAACAAATTCAAGCAGCAAGCCCTGTACTGAGGCAAAGACTGCTCTGCATGCATCCAAACCCAGCCAGAAGTGCCGCCCCATTTACGTGTGGCCAGACTCCAGACAGCTTTAGGGACTGAGTCTCTGCCTTGAATGCAAACAGCACACTTCTGTGGAATGATTCTTCCATGATGCTTTTGTAAAGATAGCTTCTGTGATAAACTTCTCAAGGCACTCTCAGGTCTGCAGCAAAACCACACAACGATACCTTCGTGTTTTATGTGACAATGAAAACAAATCCTCCTACCGGCCAGGCAGCGTCACAGTTTTGCTAACTTTCCCTCAAAGCTTCTGTTACATCAAATAAAATTAAGATACCAGGCAGGGCTATCCTCACTCTTTGTACAGTTACTTAGTGCTTAGAAACATGAAATAATGAATCTTCACAGTCCTTCTGTAAAATGTGAACATAAACATCACTGGTATTTCATGGGGACAGGGAGGTGGAAATGTGAAGGGCCTCCCCATCTCAGTCAGAATTAGCACCATCTCAAATCTCTGACTAATGGTGTAGCATGTGCTGAGTTATTCTTGCTTGATTCTTTCAGTCAAACTTTGAAAAGCAACAGCCTCAGCCCACCAGCCCACGCTTTCCCCTACTAAAGCATGTAGCAAAGGTACTTTGGAAGAAACTTGATGACATGAGCTGAAGGTCCATCTCCAAAACCAGCTTAGGCACTCAAGAAGCTGCCCCTTCCAGTCACCCCAGATACCCTCAGCTGATCCTCTGTCACTTGAACGCTGTAGGACACATCTTACTCCAGATATGACACGACTTTTCCTTTCAGCTGGGAGCCCACCTGCCTTGGCTCAGGCCATGAGACTGTGGTGCTCCTTCGGTCACACTTTCCCCATCTCTCAGCAGCCAAATCAATCTGTCCCCACCTGAAATCACTCTTATTTTGTTACTGACTCACAGCAGTTTATTGCTTTTTTTACTTTATATTACTTTAAGAGAGGTGGACTTCTGCTACCTTGATGAGTAAGCCTGGTGTCCTCACATAACAACATCTGGCATCTGTTCAACAACAGTCACTAGACAATGTCACTACGGACTTGGGAGACAGCTGAACCTCAACCCAAGTGCACCCACTGCCACCGGATGTCACAATCAAACGGGGCCAAAACCACCAAGAGGACACTCAACATCTCCTTCACGGTGATCTGTGGAAAAGTGTGGCTCAGCCACAGCTCTCTATTTAACTTGATTGTTTCCCCTTTACCCATTGCAGTGTCAAAAATGCAAAAAATTCCCAATAATGCAGTGGAAAAAACCTGCAGAGAGGGACAAGGGTGCAGGCAAAAGGCCCAGGTGGGGGAATACGTGGCAGCACAGCTGATCTTGCAGCAGACCACTAGCAGAGATGAAAGGGGAAGTGTGATGTGAGTGGGCTTTCCCTCACTGCCCACCGAGACACCTGAGGCTGCAAGGAAAACCCTCTGGTGGGTGGGAATGGGGGGAAACCAGGAGGCAAGTGCATGTGAAGTGTGCTGGGTGATGCTTGCTGGGTTTGGCTAGAAGGATGCTCCCCACCATTCCCAACTGTGTGGTCCAGCACTCCCATGAAGACTCTCCACATTTTTTATTTCTGATTTCTGGAAAATTTGCTTCCTTTTAATACTCAAAAACATGTTCACATTTTTGTTGCATCTTAGGAAATGTTTTATTTTGCATCAAATGGAATGTCTTGGACTGTTCTGTTTGACCCCAAACTGATTTTTTTGTTTGGCAAGAAAACATCGATATTCTTCTTGTAGGCTGAGCCAAGATTGTCCTTCCCAACAGCAAATCAAACCCTCTCTTACTGAAGTACGGTTCTGCTGAAACATCCTGTGTGCCCATCCACACCAGTGTCACAGCTACCACTATTGTCTGTTCTTTGGGAAAGAGCATAAGAACCAGCACACCTCCAGTGATGCTATCTCTGGTACACCTTTGCTCTGCTGCAGGACTTCGTGAGCCAGAGGTCTGCATCCTTGCTTCTAGTGAACTTTGATGAACTTTCTTCCATTAAGTCTTCTAATAACCTTCTGAACCTGTTTTGGCCTTCACAGTTTCCTGTAGCAATGGGTTCCACAGTGTACGGATGTGAGGGTAGAAAAAGTATTTTTTTTTTCTGTTTTAAATTTGCTTCTTGTAAATTTAATTCATGTTTCAAGCAAATGAGCTGACTGTTCCCTGTTCACTATCTCCTTTGCCATCTATCCCTTTGATATCCTCAGAGCTCCACTTGGTCCTGTAGGACCACTGCAGAACTTCCCAGAGAGGCAAGATCTGATCATGCAGATAAAGTAATTGGCATTTTTCTCTTAGCTCCCACCTTTGTAACAAAATATTTATTATATAGTTAAGGAGAATCAGCTGGTTGTAGTCTTCAATGCTCAGGTTTTGGCTTATAAACCTGTTACTATTATAAGGGATTGTGTGTGCTCCACGGAACAGCAGTATTCAGTGCAAGCAGTATTTTGGCCCAGATTTGAGTTTCATTCCTAAAGTAAACACTGGTCTTTGACTCCCCAGCTGCTTGGATACACATCCATTCATGTCTGCAGTACCATTCCAGGAGAGCTGGGTTTTGAATAAGCACAACATTCTTCAAAGAAAGGTTGCAATAGCTTTACACTCATTTTTAAAACAACATAACCTGAGTACTAACAAAGACCTGTTTTATAACCAGGACAGATGAGATCCAAATAATTACCCAGCTTGTTGCAGGCCCTACATACAGCTTAGCAGCAGATCTGGAATAGCATGCAAGATGTTTAATCTTCAATGCCTAGAGCAGCACAACACTTCCCTTAAAGCACCAGGCTGATCCCTATCAGACCAAACAGCTGAGTACTATGATTTACAGCACCTTTGTCATCAGATTTTTTTTTTCACTGTTTTTCTGCTGGCTTTGGGGTGGGAGGCCACTGTCGCTTTCATAGCTAACACCTACAGTTCCCCACAATGTCTTCTCTCAACTGGTATTTTCCATTGTCATGTTCAGCTTTTCCACTGACAGAAAAGTCAAAAAATAATAATGCTGAGAAATGCAGGTAACACGTGACCTCTATACCTGTCAAGGCTTCTGAAAGAGGAACCTTTCCTTTGCTAAACAGCAGATGCCACAGTAGCAGGATGTGGTGAGCTGTTACCCCACATTTTAGTTTAATAAGGAGTTTTTTCCTCTTGTATTTAATTTTGCTTTGAAATGCCCTTGCAATGGAAATTTCTGCTTTACTAATTAGCAAAATCAGTGTCTTACCGATGCACCAGTCTGGGTTCCTGCATGGAACAGGACAACCAGATATATCTGTACAAATGTGGGTTCCCTATATAGATGTGAACTTCATAGGAAATGTAATATTTTTAACATTTGGTGGCTGTACATGGATTCCATCAACTGGCAAAACTAACTTTCTGCAGATTTCTGCTTTCCTTGCATTCGACTACTGATATGGATAACAATGTGGCCTTTTGTTTTAATAAAATACCTATTCTTCCAAGACAAAGTTCTGCCTTCCAGCTCAAACACTGATCCCCCTTCAGAGCAAAGAAGTGACAAGATCAGGGGTGCAGGGAGTAGGGAGAGGGCACATGCATGGGGTGTCCTCAAATGGAGAGCTTTTTGGGGATACAAACATGAGAGTTTGGAAGACTTCATACTCCTAAAGGTGAATGTCCCCCAAGAGTCTGAAAAAATGGGAAGTGATCTGAGAGCCATGTTCAAACTTACAACTACGAAGAGCTGAGTCTACAGTTTTGTGGGTGAACGGTATCAGTTTGAAAACATACCCCATCCCTTTTCACTTTGCAAGCAGTAACATTAAGTCTCCATTTTCTGGCTGGGTTAAGTTGTGTCTTGTCACACATGTGGAAGTCAAAGACCATTGTTCCCATGACTTCAATCCATGTCAGCAGGAGCCCAGAAAGGCTTGCACAAAGGAGACCAAGTAGTGGAACTCTATATTGTATTTACTGTTGCGTCCCTTTATGATGCACTCTTCTCTCCCACAAGTGAGCTTTGTGGCTCTCCACTCCACTCTTTTTTAATAGACAGAGAGGTGTGATAAGAGTTTAGGCAAAAGGGCACTCAGAGGTTTTGCACTGAGCTGACACCTTGTGATTCCCTGTTCCCCTGTAAATAGCAATGGCATAAACTCAGCTCCTTGGGATCGTTTTTGGTTTCCTTATCAATAGAAAGTACCACATGGCATGTCCCAAGACATCCAGGCATGCAGGGTCACACGAAGTTTCTATCCACAGCTGACTAACCAACCTTTGCTTGTTACTTCATATCCACCTGTATCCGCTGGGGACCACGGCCTCTAACGTGGAGCAGAACCGAAGACAAGAGGCTGAGATGACTTAATGCTCTCTTGGTGAAAATGAACAAAAGCAGCCTGCTCTGACTGGTTCTCATGGCGTGGAAAATACAAATAATACCAGCTGCACCTTTCAAGCTACGTGTGTGGAAAGCCTGCGGTAAATCACGCTCCGATTCTGCCATGTCTGGACAAAAATGTTTCATCTTTCAGACGGGTGTAACTGCCCAAGCAGTGCGGTGCCATGACTGGAGACCTCATTTGGATCGTGTCTGACACTGGTCAGCTTCTGTGTCACAGCCTCCAGAAGGTCTGTGGAGGGTTTGAGCAACCTCCAGAAACAAGCAGCAATCCTGAAAGCAAAACTGCCTTGGTTTGGCTCATTGTTTTTGCCTTCTGGCAGAACTCAGTAGCTCAAGTCAAGCCTTACATGGGTACAATTACAGTGACACCCAGGTCAGGGATCTCTCCACACAGCTCATTACACAGCGTGGATGTACCCACAAGTGCTCTGAATTTCTGCCGTCACTATTCAGCACACGAAGAGAGCCTGGGACACATAGCTCTGGAGTGACTACATGAGTTTGACGCTGACACCACGCTACCTGTAGTAATGCTTTGTAGTATGACGTTCACTCTGCTGCCTATAATTATTGCCCTCAGATTTTTTCCACCAGCAGTGAGGCCGTATCTTGCTCCATCAGGCTTCTGTGCTCTTGTATGCCCTTTTTTTAGATGAAATGTTACATATTAGCATTACCGAAGAGGAACTCAAAGTTGCAAATGAATGCAGAGGAAGCAGAAATACAGGAGGAAAGGTTTTTTTTTCCTTATCTCCCTGTACGGATTTTATTTTAAGAGAAAAATGGCTAAATATAAATGCATATACAGCGACTTAAAAAATCCAGCTCCTGGTATAAACTCCATCCCATGACTAAAACTCTACAGTTTTTATCAGGGTACCTACTTCCTCACTATTAATGACATATGAAAGCTGCAACAAACAACACAGAATTGTTACTCACATCACTGAAAAAAGTACATTTTTCTTACAGAAACTCTTTTTTCAAAGCTAGTAAGTATTGTTCTGTGAGTAAGACAAAACATCAGAAAACAGTGATATAAATTCCTGAGGTGCCAGACTGTAATGCAAAACTATAGATCACATTAAAGCTTACTGAATTAAATACCAAACCAAACAAGTCTTGTAAAGCAGTGGAAAATATAACTTCACACGTTCCATAAAGAAGTCAGATCTTGTATTACCTCAGGTGTCCTGGATGTGTTTAAACCTTAAACTTATTTTTATCTGTTTAATCATAATAAGCAACTACCACAGGGCATGCTATTTTTGGAGACAGCGAATAGGACAGTGGAGCAAGTGAGTGACAGCAAGTAGCAGGTTTTAATAAAACATGATCCTCCCATAAGAACGTCAGCTTGGCACGATGGATGGCATTGTTGTGCATGACAGCCATTAACACGGAGTCATTTTCCTACCTGCTCTACCCTCTGCCTTATTTAGTTTAACAACTCCAAGTCTCCCAGGGCGGCTGCACTGCGGAGGGCTAATGGGAAAGATTCCTTGTAGCGTGATGACAGCACTGTGCGGCAGCAATTTAACTGGGGCTCTTGAATAGCTTCCCAGACTAAATGAGTCCCATCCTATCGCACCAAAATTTCTGGGTTTCGATTTTTTTCATCCCTCCCATATGCAGCCCTGGAAACGCCTTGCGTCTCTTGCTCTGCAAACACTTAGGGATGAATTCCCCGGCTGCTGGAAATTAGCGCAGGAATCAGCAGAGCTGCAGTGATTTCCAGCACACTGGAGTCTAAACTTCAGCTTGTTTTTACTCTCAATCTGAGGATGGCTGCATTCAATCTGATTTGCCCTTTTTACCGAAGAATCAGAGACTCAACAGGAATTTCAGGTAGCTCTCACTGAGGCCAACCTTGCCTGGGGAGATGGGGATTTGGGCTGCGCAGAGGCTGCAGGATCTGCCCCAGTATGATGCAAACTTCATCTGACACACACATACACACACATGTGAGGGTAAGGCTGGGCAATGAACAAATAAACCACATTTTAACCAAAATGATGTGTTTACGTTCCTAAGAGCATCTGTAAGGGAAACAAAACAGACATATTTTACGTTTTACACAAAATTTCCACACAACAGACAAACTACAGAAATTCTACCTAAGGCAGCCAAAAGCCGAGGTCAGCGCTGCTGGAAGCTTTGCAGGTACCAGTCCGGAAGAAGTAAGGAAGACCATGCACCCCTTTGTCATAAGCAACAGGAATTTGCCCCTGTCATGAGCAATACAGGAATGCAAATTGATCCTGATGAAGAGTTCTCCTTTTCAGTCTAGTGCTCAACAGTGAAACAGTGCTGTCAGACCCCAGCATTCAGAACTCATGATTCATGCCCTGAAGCGTGACGAGATTGGATTCAAAATCGAAACAAATTTTAAGCAAATCTGCATTTGCCTATTTTTCTAGCCTCCAGATGGCTCTGACAGTGTTAAATCCTGAATGAAACTTCCTTTTTTTGTCTTTTTACTCTCATATTCCTGATCCCATCCCTCAAAGTTTGCTGTACCTCACAACTAGCTGTCAATTGAAGCATGGATAACACTTGAGACACAAGGCTCTCAAAGTATCCTAGGGTTTGAAGAGCAAGGTTAAAACCCACCTGATGGCCCCAAGGGCTGGCAGCTTCCAAGGTTTACCAGCAGAGAATGGCAGAGGGGGAGTGGGACTGGACTATGTCACAAAGCTCTGAGCCCGATGCTGAAGGCTGCTACTTGGAGACTTCATGACCTGCCAAAGGAGCATTCCATGTGCAGGCACCCAGCTGAGCACTGGTGATTTCTGTGAGCAGCTGACACCAACCTTTAGGACCTCACACGGCCATCTGTATCAGGCCAGACCTTTCTACATAACACAAGAAAGGGCTTTTCTCCACGTGCTTGGAAAGTGACAGATTAGCTTTAGAAAAAAAATAATTCTGGGGGTACAGGAGAGAAAAAAAAGGAGCAAGAGAAGGTCTATAATCTCTATGGCTTACTGATTTCAGAGTTTTAAAAAAAAGCCAAATAAACCTGAATTTCTCTATCGATTATACAACTATTAATCTTTTTAGAAGCTTTTCCAACATTGCACATAATGAGCAATTCATCAAAGCATATTAGGTGCCACAGAAGTTGCATTCAATATAAAGGGGTCATTAAGTTTCTTGTAATTGCACATTACTGAAGCTTTCGTTAGTTCTAAATCAAATCAATGGGATGTGTATGTATGCTCTTTAATTGACTTTATATAATAATAATGTGGCCCCTAGTGATCCTCTGGAATCCTCCAAAATGAGCCACCTTGCACTGCTGTTCATAAAAAACCAGCTTGTGTGCAGCTGGGCATACCAAGTAAAACAAAGAAACAATAAATGGAGGAAAGAAGGAAGCACCTTAGGTCACACAGCAGTATTTGCTGAGTGTCCCTTTCTTTCCATGGGTGGAAAATGGCCAAGAGACTTGACTATTCTTCCACTCAACCAGCCTCAAAATCTGATGGACTTGAGCAGGAGTAACATGGTCTCAACAATGGAAGTGTCCTGGAGATAGGTTAAACATGGTCTATATGATCATTTTCTGAGCAAGAAGGGTTTGGTTGTCTTTTTTTTTTTTTTTCCCCCAATGGACCCAACTTGCCCTATTATAATCACCATCATCAACACCTCTTTCCTTTATAGCCCTTTTCATCAGCAAAGTGCATGCCAAACAGAAGAGATCAGTGCCCTTATTCACATCACGCAGAGAAGAGAGCACCTAGGCAGCGACAACAGGAGGATGCCACTGTGCAGACCATACACAGTGTGCCTATGGCACAGCGGGTGGCCATTGCTGGGACATATCTGCACCTTGCCTGTGTGAAGGCTGAGCCTTGTTTGGTAACCTCTAATTCGCACGGGTTTTGCTCAGTCAAATAAAACGATGGCCATGAAGTGACTCAGTGAGTGGCCACATGCTGCTGAGTGGAGAGAAAGGCTGGGTGGGGCTAATAAAATTTTTATGTGTCTGATAAAGGAAAAGAAATCCACCTATGAGCCTGCCAGGGACTAGGCTGGGAAACGTCATGCTAGCTGGTGATGGAACACAGCTGCTAATCTTCAGCTGTGGGCACAGAAGCAGGGCTGGCTCTGGGAATCTGAACTGGTGGCTGCAAACAGCCTGCAAAAAAATGGATGCGATAAAAAGCCATCGTACAATAAATTTGCTTTTGGCATGATGACCTGGTTGCCACCATAGTGTGAGCTGTAAGTAATGCCACAGGATTTAGTTTCAACCACAGCGGCATCTGTTGCTGGACAACACTGAAGTTCAAAGAGGAGTGCATGTCCTCTTCATCATGGCTCCTTGGACAAGAGTGCTGGCAGCGCTTAGTGACACTCTTGCATTGGCTTTGTACCACCCTAACTAGGGAAAGACCTTTTCATAACAAAACTCCCATTCAGTTGGGCTGGGAAGGTTTGATCCAAAGGCTGATTTAAGTGGACTCACACTGGAGACATACCAAAGCAGCTTGGGCCATGGTGCGGAAACCCCCAGGTAGGTGTTAGTAGATGCTGTCCCCAGTGTGGAGATGTGGCTGTGAAAACCACTGCACCCAGACTGTTCCTGGATTCCAGTACTCCTTGGATGCTACCACCACCTACAGCAAGCATCTCAGATTATAGCAGCTGGAAGAATACTCTTATTTGTACGTGGTCCCAGTGTGGCAGAGCTGCAAACATGACAAAATGTCTTTTTTCTCCTCTCCCACATGCTGTGCCTAGCTGCAGAATGGCTCAAGCTCTGGCTGGACTGACAGAGCAACGTCAACAGTAAAAACACCACATACAGTTGCAAGAATTCAGTAAGAATCACAGCTGGGCTCCCAGGGCAGACAAAACCTTCCCCCTTGGAGTTCAGTGCTTGACACAAGAACCCTGCTGATGCTCAGTGCTCTCCACTAGAGAGGAAATTTGTTCTGTCCCAAGAATGAAGCACTGTAAACTTGCAGCCAGCATTAGAGAACTAGGAAAAAGGAACTTGAGAGCAGGTGTACAACACTCATCTCTCAAACATACATAAGGACCTGAAATTTTGTCCAAAATGTTTGCATTACACTTTCCAAACAATCACTCGCAATGTGCAACAGGCTTTTTTTCCGTCTCTTTTTGAGTACTTGGACTTCAAAACACTTGCTTCTCAAAAGCTGAAAAATGACAGGGTGCTTCCATGGCCCAGGCTGTGATCTTGCAGCACATCCAAACTCCAGCAGGAGTTGGCCTGCACTTTTGAGAGGTGCTCCAGGCAACAAAATGAGTGGAAGAACTTTAACAGTAATTCAAGAGGAGCTTTAAAAAATTTATTAATGCTACAATGAAGAAAACTGGCTGCTTTCATGAGATTCAGTCAGGTCAAATCAGCTAATTCAGAGCAGGAGGTAAGCGTATGGAGGCTACCACAGCAGCTTTGGAAAATCCACACAACTACATGTTGCTTGAAGGGGCAGGCAGGTCCCTGCTCCCTGGGGAGCTCAGCCAGGACATGCAGACCACAGGACCTAGCTGTGGGCATGCAGATGTGCAACATCTGGCTCTCTCTTCAGAAGCATCCTTGAGACAAGAGCAACCCAGTAAGAGTCAGCTCTTGCTGAAGACCCTGTGAACCAAATGCTTTTCAGGCTGGACAGGGGACATCAAGGACATTCCACTGATGAGATAAAAGACAAAAGTGCAACAAAGGTTTTGATGAAAGGCTGCGCAAACTGATTGTTGTTTGCTCCACACAACAGCCCTTCTGGTGCACCACACCTTTTGTAAAACATAGTTCCATGAAACAAATTATTATCTCCAGTAGCTTCCGTCTACACACATTTCTGAAATACTTTATTCTGAACTGTTTTGAGAGGAAACATTAAAAAGAATGGAAACCTGGCAATTAATCAGATCGAAATCTTTGTTTCCATTTTACAGAATAGGAAAAAAGAAGAGAGAATTATAAAAAGAATACCCAACATTAACTGCTAAGTAGGGAAATGAAAGATAAGCAGAGGCCAGGGACTGGGAGCACTGGTGTGCTGCATGCATTTACCTGCACTTGGACATGGTTCTAAAGGGTGGGTCAGATCTGTGTTTGCCGTTCTCATTCAAACCCACATAAACATCTAGTTAGAAACTGGGTTTTGACAGATGAAAATTCTATTTTCTTAAAAACTCACAAAATAAAAACCTTGAAAAGTGTTTTTCAAAGCACTGGATGAAAGGCTCTCCTGGTGAAGACACAGAGCAAATATTTACAGGTGCTGGGGAGACACCATTTCCTCCCTTTAGGCTTCAACCTAGTGTCTGCCACATAATTTTATCCATTCAATGAATTTTTTTTTTTCCAGACATCTGCCAAGAGGAAATAACTTTGCTGTATTGGGAGTCTGGGAATCCTAGAAAACAATCTTAAATCCATAAAATAATTGAAGTGCAGTTTTACTGAGCTGTTCAGTTCGATTCTGATTTTTACTACAATGTCAACAAGAGTTTAATTTGTTTTAAAGTTTAGGTTCTTAAATCTGAGTGATATACGGTAGTTTACAGCTTGCTGGCAACAGCTACTGTGGAAAAAAAAATGGAAAGTGCATATAAAGGCAGTTCTAACTTTGACATTGTGAAAGCAGGGAGCAGTGCCAAGAGCAGCAAACAGCATGGCTTTCCCAATCCTGGCTGGCTTTAGGGACTGCTTGCTATTGACATCAGTCGCTATGGGATACATTTCCCTGCTCTAACAAATCTCATCTGGAGCCTGTAATTAAAAAAGAAATGTTTCAAAGTGGAATTTCTTTCCCTAAAACATTTACAGATGTTAACTAGATTGCTAATAGTGTGAGATGTCTGTGGGTGGACATCTTCCTCCTTATCTGCTTGTCAAAGAGGACAATTTATTTATTAAAACCAGTTCTAAAGGTAGTAATCTTTCTGTGTACGTCTTTGGGGGTGGTGTCCTTCTTTTCTAAACTGCTTGCTGAATGAAGGATTTGGAGGTGTTTTTCTTTATAGTTTTTCTTCTTTTCTTTCAGAAGTCATCTCCAAAGTCAGCCTGACTTAAAAGGAACTTGGAGTCACTAAAAATGTCTTTGCTGAGCAGATTAAGAAGTATCCCATCTGAGCTGTAAAATTGTAATAAAAATAATAGTGGTAGTAGTGATAATAATAATAATAATAATAATAATAATAATAGTAATAATAGTAGTAGTAGTAGTGATGTAAGTTTCCTGCTCCAGTGACTTTCCACCAGTGTCTTTGGCTGGCGCCCCTTGGTAAGTGCTGCTAAAAGCATTTACAGGAGCTGCCGGACGGCCGGGGAAGCTGATCTGCTTCAGGCACACAGCGGACATGCGAGGGGGCGAACGTGAAAAAGGGATGAGAAACACATGTCCCTGGGGGGGCAAGAAGGGGATTTCTTGGCTCTTGGAGAGGGTGCCGGCCCAAGCTCTGCCATGGAATGCTGCTCCCAGCCAAGCACTCCCCATCCCACATGGCCATGTAGAGCATCCCCCTGGTACCCCGCAGGAGGTGATGGCTGAAACTCTCCTTCCTAACACACGCAGCCCAGACGCAGTTGTCTGCTTGGGCCTTTCCCTCTGCCAACATCCCCCCCTCTCCCTTTTCATTTTCTTTTTTCAACCAGCTTTGACTGGAGCCAGAGCCTGGGGTAAATCAGAGGAATTTCTAGATTTTTCTGAGTGCTGTGAGCTCTTGCTGTTTTTCGATACCTACTTCCTGCCATATCTAAAATAACAGCAGCTGCAGGGGCCTGATAGAGAAGAGCTCCA
This sequence comes from Pachycephala philippinensis, assembly GCA_013397055.1. Taxonomy (NCBI): domain Eukaryota; kingdom Metazoa; phylum Chordata; class Aves; order Passeriformes; genus Pachycephala; species Pachycephala philippinensis. The sequence goes on from VWZT01000748.1 coordinate 493,849, forward strand.
GGGGAGAAATTCTCACAAATGGGGTGGGAAAGAAAAAAAAAAAAAAGGAAGAAAAAAAGGACACTTATTAGGGAGACGATAACACAGAGAGCCAGCATCAGATTCATTGTTGGAGTTGATAGCACCATAGGCTGTGGATGTTGTTGTCAGAAGAAAACAAATCCTGTAAATGGCCATGGGAATGATAAGTCTCCATGTTTGCTGGGATAACAGAGGTAGCTTTACAGCACTTGTCCTATTGTATGGAGTATCGTGCCTCGATTAGCTAATGTCTCTGAGGGCCAGATAAGTGAGGATGAATGTTCTGCCCTAGAAGCTTTCATGCTTTCTCTTTGGTGTGGCTGTCTATGGAGAGCTGCAACAGAAATCTTTGTACATGTACAAAAGGCCCACTCTTTAGAGAAAAATGTCACAAAACATGGAAAATTGTTGAAATTACATTGTTTTCCATGGAGAACACATGGTGCAATGTTATAGTTGTCTCATTACCGACCACATGAACGAGTACAGCCATTCAAGCGACTTCCAAAATGGTCCCACAAAGGGACCTTACATATTTGTATGAGAACTACTCCAGGAGAAGAATGTCTCTGTCCTAGTGGCATAAAGGGGGACAGAAACAGACATGGTGCACTCAAACTTATATACTTATAAATATACTTACGCACCATTCAATGTGCAAGAACACACTGAGATGTCCTTGAGATCCCTTGCCACCAACACAAACATTGCTTTAAATATCAGCACATCCGAACAACCAAAGTGAATGTTCTTGAAACACTGCCAGTCAGTGAAATACAGGCAGTATTTCAGGTTATTGTATCTGCCATTAACCTTAACATATTAATGTTATTCTACAGTTACTCTGGGAACTATAACTTGCATCTGCATCAAGTTTTGGGTCCTGTAATTTTCACCCAATATTAGAGATCTTCATGCATTATTCTTTTCGACATAGGGTTTTTTAAAAGAGCATTAAGTGATAGGTTATTGTGATTGCGAATTGGAGCCTGATCCGAAGAGCATAGGAGACAGTAGAAGAATTCCTACTCGCTTCAATGAGCTCTGCATCAAGTTCTTATTAAACACAGACAGATATATGCAAAGGTGGTCAACAAATGTGCAATGCACCAGTCTGATGGCTTGGCAGGAAAAAATATCAGTCACTGTATTGTAAACATTCTAATTTGTTCATTATTCCCAAAAGAACATTTGAAATGTTTTAATGTTGATAAGCAAAAGAGGCAAGTAGATCTATTCTCTTATTTTGACTGAATTTTGAAACACGCAAGACTTCCCTGATGTCAGCAGACTTACTTCTGATTTCCACCACTCAAACACGACAAGCACATTTCTGTGTTTACTTCAGTGTGTTGGTTTTAGTGCATATGCATGGGGGTACAGTTTGATCCTAGAGCCCTACCCAGTTTCTAGGGAATAGTGGAAAACCATGCACAGGGTTTTAGTAGCAGCATGCAGTTTTTCTTTTCTAGATTTTAAACCATTTCTCTAGGACTAAAAATCCTTGCTTCACTTGAGTACACAGCACAGCTGCCAATTTTTAATTGTTAAAACAAGATCATGTTAAGGTACTTGATTCTTCCCATCTACAAAAGAGGCTCCTTAAGATATGAACCATATTTGGTTCATAATCAGGTAATTAAACAAACTGGCCAAGTTTAGACAGACTAGACAATATTCTGGCATGCAATCATAAAATTGAAACTAGCTAAAACGTTTTTTCAAAACAAGTCACCCTTGACAATACAAAGAAAGTGAATTTGTATTCCTGCAAAAGTAGAAGTAGTTAGAAAATATAAGGCATTTTCTAATCCTGTTTTAAGCATTGTTATGGCTGTGCTGTATTACGGATGCTTATAGAGCAGTACATTTATAGTAAACTGGGTAAGGAATTTGGGAGTAGGATTAACAAGCTTTCCTTTCACACTAGACCAGATCAGATCACAGTAGGAGATCAATCTGCAACAATTCCCAACTTTTGTTCAAGAAAAGCGAGCACAGTGAAGGTCAGAGACAGACTAAAGAGCAGCATGGCAATTATTTACTGACATGAGACTGGAAAGAATATCACATGGAGCACAACTTGGACTTTAGACACATAGGAAAGAATGGTTCATTTTATACCACTAATCATAGCCAAGGATTAAGATATTTTGGAAAAGCCCTATTATTTCTCATTCTGCAAACCCGGATTTCATTACTGGTAAATCATGAAGTTTATGAAGTCCATTCATACAAATTAATTTCCTTTCCCGATTTCCATTGGCACATGAGACACAGATACATAACAGAAATAAAAGTTCGCAAAGGAAAAGATACACAGAAATGTCTGTTAGTACTTAAAAGCAAGGTAATCTCAAGTAAGGACGTAGCTAGAAGAATTGGTTCTGGGTCTGAACAGGTAGAAATCAGTGCAGCTGCACTACAACTAGATGGGTCTATGCTGACTTACTCCAGCTGCCTCTATCAAGAATACCCAAAGTTAAGTTCTCCCATTTGTAAGATTTTCATTTTGCAGAAGCAATGTAAAATCTAGATGTCTTTTCCATATTATGAGAAATATTCCCACCTAGACATCTTAGCGAAGAATTCTTACAATCATTTTAGTGTCACAAGATGTGGGGTTTTCCCCCTTCAGTGGTGCTTCCCCCCAATTAAAGTTTTTCATATGAAATGTAAATCTGTCTTCAGAAAACTTTCTGAACACAGACATTTTTCCAAAAATAGGCACAGGGGGGTGGTGGCCGCATCACTCAGGGGACCACGCATGACAGAAAGCATGATACAGCCTCATCTGACGTCACAAGCATCTGCCAGCTCCTCCCTGAAGCAGGGTCTTAACTGACAGCAGAGAAATTGTATTGGCCACTACAGAAATCTAGATTTTATCATCAGAGAAACCACAAAAATAGCTTTGAAACATCAGATATACGTCCGGCTGACCTCTGGCTGGCCAAGCAAACGTTTTTAGGGTTACAAAATCACACCACAAGATGTGGACAGCCCTGTATCTTACCCCCTTCCTCACTAAAATAAACGACAGTAGGTTTGCTGCAAATTTCAAAAGCAGATTTTTTTTCTGAATATTCATCTAACAACCAAAGAAAAGGTCCATCCATTTGTAGATTTCTTGGCAGGAAATCTGGCATCTCTACCGGTCTGCTCACTTTTCATACTCTCCTCTGTGCTGAGCGCTTGAATCCAAAATATTCCTTATAATAATAAAGTCTACCCTACAGTTAGCTAATGGTACTGTTATGCAAGGCCGGCCCTGGTTCCAGCAAACTAGTTCATGGCAGCAGAAGGTGCTCTGGTTTAAGATGGAGATGTTCCCCATGACAAAATTCTGTGGAAGGGATTAGAGAGGAGTTTTCTCTTTTACTTTAGCAGATGATTTTTTTTTTCTTTCCAGAAGTATCCAAGTGATTCTGGTCTGGAAACACTTAAAACATTTTTGATGAGACACCATTCAGTCCAGGTGCTTTTCCTAAGATAATATTAAATATAGCTTTGGAAACTTCAGCAGATGTTCCAATTTTTTCTAGTTCAAAATTTCTTTTGCTATTACTCTGCCTTTATGTAAATAGCTGACTCTAATTGATTCTTTAATACAGTGATTCATAATCTGTTGTGAATCTTCTGTTAATTTACTTGAGAGTCTCTTATTATTTCCCCTGATTTAACACATCCTGTTTTAGAACACCCATCGAAGTTGATGGAAAAAATTTTCATGGCACTTGGATCACACCCTAAATGTAACTTGAATGCCATCTTTCGAAAGTTGCTAAGTAAGGGGATTTCCTGTTTTATTCTTCAATTGTATAACCTTGAAAGTGAGCTTTTACAAATCCTCAACTGCCTTGTCAAGGTCTGATCACTTCTACTCCTTCTAGCACTATTTTTTCTGGGTAGCTTCCAACTGGGGAAAAGTCAATGGATAATATATTCTTATTTTTCTCATTTTTACTGAACGTCTTGGTACACGCTAAATCTTAAAACTGATAGGAAAATTTCTCACAAAGTTCAGGTGATGGGACTATATTTACTCAAAGACTACTTCCCACTCCCTTCACTTTCACCATATTTCTGAGGGTTTTTTGGTCTCCCAATGGGAGCTTTCTTCACCTAGTGGCAGCTCTGAAGCCCTTTCCCTGTCCCTTAGGAAACCTGTTGATAGAACATGGAAATAAGCCATGAGGTTATTTGAGGGTCCTGCCCCAGGGGAGCTGCCCACCAAACCTTTCCACCTGCAGGCAATGCAGCCATCTCACTGCAGATCAATAGAGACAGACAGGCTCCTCTACCCTCTCTCCTTGGATCTATGTAAGTTTAAGGAGCACAATGCTCATTTCAACATCTCCTCTCATTGTTCTCTAAATGTAAATTATTTTGGGGCAAAGTGGGGTATTCTTTAGACACTCTTCCATGGTAGTCAAATCCTGGGCTCTTACTACTCATTTGTACCATTTCACTTTTAGACAAACTCCTCTCTCTCACACCCACACTCATCCTTTCCCCTCTTCTTCCAGAATTCATCTACGATCTATTTTTTTTTTTTAATGGGGATGTTATATTTAACCCTCCTCTCATTTCTCTTTTTCTCAGGCCTTCTTTCACTCTAATTACACCATCAGGTAGTTTCACAGCCATACTGGAAGTCTGAAACTTTAAAATGCTTGCTAACCATGCTACAGCTTCATGAGAGAGCTTCTCTTCTATTTTTTTTCACTAAGTTTCCCAAATAAGAGTAAATGTATATACACACGTGCGCTTGGCTGTACTTGTCACAAAGGGTGAAAAGTACAGGCAAATGCACGTGTATATATACACAAGTTCATAAGCTTCCTCTCATCCCTTCCAATGTGCTGAATCCTTTGCAGCCCATGCAGAGCCCCAGGTTTGTCTTGCAACACAGCTCTGCCTCTGCCAGCAAGCACATACCAACTCAGCTGAGGGCTGCAGCTATCTCTGGAATTGTGAGTTAGCCACTAAAACAGTGCAAGAAGCTGCTTTCACATTAGCATGTCCTCCTGGCAAAACTTTGCTTGACTTCAGCACTGCTGGGTCCTCTTTAAGACTTTAGTCGACCATTGAAACGGCATGAAGTACCTGGGATATCAGATTGCAAAAAAGTAAGTTTGAACCCTCTAACCCCAAAGGCCATGGTCACCTTTATCTCTCCAACCCTATGTGCTGAACAGGGCAGAAATCAGCAGTTTATCTGGTAACAATGGAGGTTTGCAGGTTCCCACCAAGTGGTGACAGCTCATCCAACTGTGAGTCTGTTGTTTATATAGATGGTAGTGTGTGCTCTTCTGGCCTGTAAAGGCCCAGCACAGGTTTCCGGAAACAGTGGGAGAATTTCTAGAAATTTCTCTGAAGCAGCCACTGCCCCTGGGTTTGTCTGCTGATGCAAAAAAGCACAGTCTTCTCTCTGTGGCTGATGGCACTTTCTGCCCCAGAATCAGTTTTGCTTCTTTTTCTTTGGTAGTGAGGTCTTTCCTCATCCTAACATACTCTCTGTGGGGAAGAAAAACCAAGAAAAAATGCCTGAGAACTCTTTCAGAGTTACCTAGGAGCTCAGGGTCTGGAATAGAACAGCCATCTCCATTTCTGGTGGCCCTTCCAAAAGATCTTGTGAAGTGTCTGGCTGAGGTACAACTTGCCAGAACTTAGAGCCATTACAACACTCTGCAAAACTGGAGTTTGCGTGGCATCAATTCCAGCGACTTAAGGAAGCTCTAGCCTTTGACTGCTGGGGCCCATGGTGTGTCATGCAATGGTTAACAGCTAATGAGTCAGGGAAGTTTCTCAGGACCAAGAAAACAAAGAGTGTAATTGAAAAAAATCAGGACCAGTTTCTCTTTTTATGTGGCAATTTCACACAAAATCATTTTAGATTGCAAGGACATTTGAACCTCCCAGTACTACTGACCCAAAGACATTACTGTAAGAAGAAGATGCCTGGAGAAGCTGTTAATGCCTTGTGCAGATGCTCTGAGGTGAAAAGCCTCAAGCCAATAGCCGAGTACAAGTGCAGCCTGGAGCATAGTGGAACAGTCATCACAGAGGAAAAAAATGTAAGTCAACTAACAGCAAAGAGATTACCAGTCACTTCAGTCTTCCAGAAGAATAACCGGATAGCGAAAGCTTGGATGCCAGCACTAGTGACAATCACAGCTCAGAGGTGTGCAGCAGCATGGAGCTGCAATGGTTCAGGAACCAACTGTGCACAACAGAACCTCCACAGGATGGGATTCTCCACCTGACCTCATGTTTCTAAAAGACTTTACTCAACAGGCACCTGCAGGGTTTTCTGAAAAGTCAGTCACGAGTAGAAGAGACTTAGATCACTCACACCCACCGCAATTACAAAGATGCAAAAGAATTAAAGTAGAAAGTCTCATAGATCATTTCAGACACACTTTATCTGTGTATGGATTTGCATATGCAGGATAGAAATAAAGGTTAAAATAAATATTCTTCAGTTTTGTATTTTTGGAGGCTTCTCTTCTGACCCAAAATAGCATTTTTTCTCCTTCTTAAGTAATCTGCAGAAGATTTTGCTTATGAGGTGGCACTGAAACCCATATTTGCCCTGAAGCACTAGAAAAGGAACTGACTGCTGCTCCCAGGGTATCAAAATGGATTCATAATATCTACAGCAATACCTATTCTGCAACCCCAAAGGTATCACAAGAGTTATGAAATGGAACAGATCTTCAGCCCTAGCTCCCACAGAAATCTAACATCAAGAGCAATCTGGACAGTACAGACATGAAGAGTCAAATCCTGTCTTCTGCACACTCTGCAGCACTGTGGCTGCAGAAGGGTCAAAATTAAGTAGAGAAATCATGTTTTCGTTGTGCAAAGGAAAAGCAAGTGAGGAACATTCTTGAGTTTACATGATGCATGGATAACGAGCTATAACTACGTAAGGATCAAAGAATTAATCCACTAATTATGGATTTTGATAGCCTGTAGCATTGCTTTTTCAAGACTGTTCCAGCACTCATACAGCAATTTACGTGTTCAGGAACAATACAGTTTGGGAGTTTTGACACACTTGCAGCGCCATCTCCCTCAGCTTTCTGCTCTTTGTCTTGCAAATGGTGTGCAAAATGTAGAAGACCGACTGACAAAGTGAAGCCTGTAAAGGAGGTAGAGGGCTGGTCCAGCTCCCTGGTTTGCTGACAAACCCAGACAGGCTGGCCAACGAGGAATAGGACTGCAGTTTTCCTACTGTATTTCTTACTCACCAATCGTTCCCCAGTACTTTCAGTGCCCAGGCTTTGAAGACTTCCTCAGTGACAGAGGCAGAGGGGAATATTCTGAGGGTCTGCTTTTTTTCATAAGCTTCCTCCCAGCCTGGTGATAAGCCTGTTGTGGAAGCCTGTGCCCCCTTTGGTTGCAATCAGCATCAGCTCCTCAGAGAGGAGGAAAGAGCCGGAGCCAGGTTATCAAGCAGCCTGCTCTCCACAGCGATGGTCAAGCCACTATCAGGCCCCTGACCCAGCCCCCAGCTGTGTGGCAGACGCAGATGAAACAATGAGTGGTGCCGTGCAGAAATCTGCTCGGAAAAACTCCCTCTCTGCCTGTCTATCAGGGACCAGGCTTCCATGAATGCAGCTATTATGTGTGCTTTAACTACCAGCCATGCGCTTGGTCCTGTTCCCAACAAATCCAAAGGGAATGGTGTTATTGACTTAAGTGGGAGCACAGGCAGGCCCTCCACAGCTTGGGGATCCAGCAGCTTTTGCCAGTGCCTCTCCAAGTGCGCCATACGTGAAGTCAGGGAGGCTGCTCCCTCTGACACGGATGTGTTTGCTGGGCCGAGCCGCCAGCCCAGCTCTGCTGAGGTGCCGTGGGGGCCTGTGCCGTATTCTGCTCCCTCAAGAAGAGGGGCCTGCTACCACAACTTCCCCGCAAGTGTTTTGACAGAAGGGGTTCAGGACAAGAGAGCACAGAGGCCAAGGCACGGGGCCACACCTGAGCAGCTAACATTGCTCAGCTCAGCAGAAATGATTCAAACAAACAACATATTCCTAAAATAATTTGCATCGGAACAAAGCTGTCTCACGAAACTTGTGCTTCTGCAAGCCATGTATTTTCCTTGGCACTGCTCCAGGCTTAAAAGCAGATGCAAATGTTACCAAGTCTCAGATACGGCAACTTCTCTCCTGATTGCCGGGGAAAGCTTACAGAAAATAACCAACAAAACCTCATTTGAAATGGCAACACCAACAGCCATTGATATAGAAATGGAAGAATGAGTCGGGCATGGGAGTGAGAAGCGACTTCTTCCAAGCTGCTCTCAGCTGGAAAGAGGGGGAGCAACGTACAGCTTCAGACAAACACTCCATGTGTTAATGTGAAGGTGCGTGTGCAGATGCACATCAACCAAAGGCTGTTTTTTCAACACTAAAAATACTGCTTTCTGCAGCTTTCCTGTCACTTGGTCAGCCTCCTGCTCCCGCCACCAGTGTCTGGCATCACTGAATGGGGCTGGAGCCACTAAGGACTTCTCCAAAGGGATAGGACACTTCCTTGAAAGCCTGGTACTCAAGGACCTCCCTGGAAATGTAAGTGCTGACATTGAAAGCTAGCAAAGTTCCCTACTATATTTCACAGCGGGCCACAGCCAAGAGGTAGGCAGGTCTGCTCTGTGGGCAACTGCACACCTGGGGCTGCAGAAAACTAGAAAAGACACCTAGTCTGGTCATCTGTGCTTCTGGGGGCTTTCTTCTGGTGGGCCTCCTGGAAGACCCAATTCATCAAACCTGCTAGAAACAGCAAACCCATTCCTGTGGGTGTGTGGTTTCGTGTAACAGGATCCCCCTCCAACCCAGACGTGCAAGTCCACCGAAGGTCTGACTCGAACGCATTACTTCAGCCCTCCCTTACTCATTGCCTACAACCCAAGCCCCAAATGTTAACGACTCAGCATGTTTTATCACAGTAGCATGTACACTTTCAATCATCATTAGAGACGAGGAGGGTCTAGGCTTGGGCACCATGCCAGGTTAAGTAAAACTTTCCATGAGGAAAGCTATTTGTTTTCTCCCAGAGCTGCGAGGCTTGGCCAAGAAGGAGGAAGGGAAAAGCTTGCCCAAGCCAAAAGTGTAGACAGTGTTACTGGACTTTGCAGACTACCTGCATGTTGTTCTAATGACATTTGGACTACTGGAAATCACTGAGTGAACTCAGGAGTTTTCAAAGGCATAATTGTGGCAGAAGCAGACTAAACTTAACACCTCAAGAGCCAATCGCTTTAATCATGAAGCTGAGATGTATGAAAAAGGATACATTTCAGCAAAAGAATAATTCTGTCTGCTATGGTTCCTGTTCAAATAAACTATATCACCAAACCACGTGCATTTCCAGAATATAGAGGAGTAAAAAAAGAACATATGGTTTAGACGCAAAAAACTTTCATATATACTGTATAGGAGATATATGGACTTGTCAGACATCTAACGGTTCAACACTATAAGCAATTCATGGGAATGACATTAGCAATAGCTCATATTACATCCAGGAGTTACAGCTTTTACTGCAAAAGTTATTTTTAAAAGAGCCATGTTTAAAATGAAATGGCTGGCAGGACTGCAGCTTTCAGTAACACTTTACCTGTGGTTTTGCCACTTTTACATACTTATTGGGGGCTTAATACTCCCAATTTACCTTTTCAGAGTAAAATACAAGTCGCAATGAGTGCATTCATTGGCATGGTGCTATAAAACTCACAGCTGTGCAAAGACAATCACAAGAACAAAAGCCTCCTTGTTTTAAAAAAGATGATTATGTGATTCTGATACTTTCTGCTAGCCATATATCCAAACAGCAGATACCTTTGTTTATGGCCTGTGTATTTTCATCTTACTGTGCAAAGATTTATAGATCTGATCAAGTCAAGATCAGGATAGAGACCTTTATGAAAGCATTAATAAAGGAGAGGAGGAGGCTGAATTAATATACAAAACTTCAGACAGGAAATCTGTCTTTCCGATACTGTTACTTCAGTTCTGGCTCCTACATAGGACTCAGGACAGCATGTTTTTCAACAGCATGTGGAACCCTGGCCTCAGGGCCAGCAATGGGAGTGTGCTCCTGCTTTCAACAAGGCTGGCACTGCATCTCAAAAGTTGAGATTAGAAGCCAGAACTTCAGTACTCAAGCACTGAATAATCAAGTACCTTGATCAAAGAATCCTCCAGGATGCTGCTTTGCTTTCAATTAAAAGCTGCTTTTGTAAAGTTTTGTGCCTTAATATAACAAATGGGATTACGGAATGTACAATACACCTTGAAATCTGCTGAGAATGTAAGTCATACATCTTTTCCTGTTGGTACCAATGTGTTTTCCCCCTGCTTTTTCAAAATAGCTTCATTTTAATCCGTAATGAAAATTACATTCTTTGATGTTTCTAACAGCAAGAAATAATTTCACAAATGAGTGTCATTCTGCTTCAGGTAAAATATCTAATAGCTAGTGGGAGTGCCAGTTACAACCTGAAAAATGTTTCTTGGCATCAGCATGCTTAACTGAACTCTCTCCATCCTGGTGAAATTGAAGATTTGGAGCTCAGTTCTGTGTTCCACACAGGCTACACTAGGTCCAGGCAACGGAAATGGGGATGAGGAAGGTGATTTCAAGTCACCTTCAGCATCTCCTGTTGTGAGCCTGGCCAGTTCCCAGCTGCCTGAACATCCGGAAAGCTGTGTGAACTTCCACTCTCCTGCCTCTGGCTTGGGGTTTCTTCTACCACTAAGAAAAACAGTTAAAATTCTGAAAAATTGTCTGAGCTGCCCTAGTCAACAGAAAAGAAGGAGGATTAGTTCAAGAGCAGACTAGCACAGCTTTTGACGCAAGTACTAGTTAGACAACTGCAGAGAGGAGCACACTCAAAATATAAACATAAAGATATAAATTAGGTCAATTTTCACATCTGGTTCAAGGGACCAGGAAGAATTCTTATCAGCTTGTAGCTTCCCCAAACTATCCATCTCTTTGGGCAATACTAATTCCATTTCATGTCTCAAAGGGCTGTATAGCAGACACATCAATACCTAAATAACATATATTCTCTTAAAAGAAATTACAGCATGGACTTGTACTAAAGAGGCCTCTCAAGCCTGCCTGCCTAATGATTTTCCATGAGCTCCACCACCGTAGCACCCCACACTACTCCCAGGTTAGATCTGAAAGGCAAACGTCACTTAACCTTCACTGTCTAGGGCAGGGGTGGCACATGCACATGGAGTCACTGCCAGTCCCGGCATCACCTACCAGGGTGCCTCAATGTCCTGCTGGTTTCTGCAAGAGCTCCTGGTGCAGAGGACAGGAGACACTCCCTCTCCCCCTGCAAAGGACCATGGACTATTGCAGAGGACCAAAACCAGGCATAAATGTCACAATTTCAACTACTTTTAATCAAATTTTGCTGTGAAAGCAGCACAGGCAGTCAGCCATAATCTTTGCTAAGAGGCTGAACTCAAAATGATTTGAAACGGGTGCTGGTATACAAGCCAGATACCTTTCAGTATCAAGAGCATAGCCATAATATATCAGGTATCACTTTACAGCGTGAGTTTTAAATATGTTCTATATGTGGAATCACATATTCACATACTGAAATGGACAGCACATTTAATGAGTAGCCCAGGTGGCTACTGTAGATTTTGATTTACAATACGATTGCCAAGAACTTACTTGCCAAAACGGAATTCTCTTTGTGCACTCCCTTTATATCACTTCAGCTACTCACCTTCACCAAAGCAGAAAAATGTCATATAAAGGATCTATATTTATATAAATTCGTTGACTGTTTTTTTTCCATCTATACTTTGCAGTGTAAATCGTCTATACTTGAACATATTCCAGAACAAAAGGAATGAATATTGCTTTGAACCCATAAGCTGAAACCAAAAGATTTCTGTTTATACCTGGTCCAAAACTTCTCTGTGTATATTAGATACATAAATCAAACCTCCCTAAAGTGGTAAACAAGCAACCAAAATTTTATCAGATATGATCTGGGAAAATCAATTGGATATTTTATTTGTCTGGTAGTCCCCTAAGTATATTAGATGTCAATACCTCACACTTCTTAAATACTTTTAGGTAAAACTGGAGGTATTAAATAGCTACAAGATGCTGTGAAGATATACTTATCAAAATGAGTGATGCTTTGAGAATTTACTTTTTAATGTCATTAAATATTTCATTAATCAGGGATGAGGAAAAGAGTTGTTATAATTGGAGTAGCAGGCAAGGAATGCAGTTAAGTACACCTGACCTGTGTCTGGCTTTCATTTTGTTCACAAGTGCTACAGATATTCCATCTACTCCCCCAACAAGAAAAACATTTAGAGGTGGATATACCAGTAATTAAAAATGATAGCTTAAAAAAGCTCTTATTTAAAAAAAAGTTAGGCCCATGGAAAAACGAGTTGCTCCTATTTGGTACAAGCCACTCGCCAAAACCCACGGTCCCTTGTTCCACTGTTACGGCCAGAGGTGGGAATAGAACAGCACCAGGCACAAAGGTGCTGCATACGTGCTTTGCCTTTTCTGTGCTGATCCCAGTGAGCAGCACCTCCTGGGACACCAGGAGCAAACACTGGTAGTTTCCAGGCAGTCACCAGAGTGGCCAAACTGCCCTTTGAGACTGTGCAACGCAGCCCAGACATCACCCTTCTGACAGGTGAGCACGACAAGGGGATTTCTAACCAAAACAGGATGAGTGATTAGATAGTTTCTGGGAAGGCTAAGATCATATCAGATGTGGCTTCAACTCACACTTCCTCTGGTCTATTGGTAGGCTTCTGCCACCCAGAGCGACCCTGCAGCACAGCTCAATCCACAGCACCAGGCTTCCTGCCCCTGTTCTTGAGAGCTGGACCTAGCTACTGGACGTGGTTCCATGAGCTGACCCAACAGAAAACTATGCGGATTTTACTATTTTGGGCAGGCTAATTTTCCATTAGCCTGCTCTGCTGCTCCATAATCAATTGACACGACTCAAAGGAAGCAGCAAGAACATGTGACAGAGCAAGACGGATTGAGGCCACCTTTTCCATAGGAGCCTGCAGTTCCATCAGATTAAATGTACTGTGAAACCAATGTCTGCAGTGGTGGTGAAAAGGCTGCCTTCATGAAATGCATGTAGCATAGACCTAAAACAGGCTTCCAGCCTGACTCACAGATTCATGCTCCTGTGCTGCATGTCTGAGGCATGCCAGAGCTCAGCATGGTTTGAACAGAGCATCTTGGCCAGCACAAATCCGACAAGAAACAGTTCTTGCCTTTAGCCCCTCTGCCGTATATTTTCTCTCTCAATTGTCAAGGTACCAAGAGAAATATGAAGAGGGTAGTAGTCCACTCCAGATATACATAGAGTGGATCACTTTTTCTCCAGGCAGTGAGATAAGGTTTCGATAGGAAAAGGCAGTTCATCTGGGTTGAGCTCCATCAGTGTGACCCCTGAGACAAACCTAAATACCAGTTTAGCCATTTCTGATTGACCCCCTTGGAGGAAACCAGTGGTGTTTAATTCTTTGAACTACGAAGGCTTGGGTTTCTTCCTTTTATATACTGTTACCAGGACTGTTACATCTATGAATTCTTTTTGGTCTATAGTTCTTGTGGTCAGCCACAGAATGAGTTTGAAAGCCTGCTGGATGCCAAAGGGAAGTGTATCTGGATTTGGCTAGCTGAGGAGATCTTCAAAGTGAACCTCAAGTATCGGTGCAGATGTACATGGTGGCTCCTACAATTAATTCTGATCATCTGTTACAGGACCGGTGTGTATGTGTGCCCAGAGGAGAGTGATGGAACAGAGATGACATTTAAGGCTAAACCATTTATGCACTGTCAGAGAGAATGAGTGTTGCTGAAAAAACTAAAACCTCTCTCTCAGACCACATGGTAGCAAAGCTCCTCTGTTTCTCCACAAGAAACCTAAAGCAGATATGGCTGAGGAGCTTCATTCACCCTTCGTCCCTGAGACACAGTCCCATCTCTCCAGTAGGGACCAGCCAAAGGCAGCTTTCATGGTTCTCTCAGAGAAGAGGTTGATGGATTTTTGAGAGGTAAAGCAGGTAAAGGCTGCCCCTTTCTTGTGCTTTTCTACAAAAAACAGCTATACACTAGGTTTAGATTTATCTAAATTCTCTTCCTCACATAGACAAATTCTGTTTTCTCTCAAACCCAAAATTCTGGCATGGCTTTTTGTTTTGGTTTGTGTACATTTCAAATTTAGCTTGTTGAAATTGTGCTCCTTACAGTGTAGGTAAGTGATAAAAATGGACACTGTATGAAGAAACCTTGTCACAAAAGATGTGTTGTGCAAAACTAGTGAGCTTAACTCCTAATTAGGAAAAATTCCCTAGACTTCTCTATCATGTAACCAATAACAACCTCTGTTAAGAAAAATAATTTTCCTAGAGTTGAAAAGCAAAGAGCTGCTACTCAGGCTCCAGAACATTAATTTGCAATCCTAATGCAGTGAGTAACGTGCCGTTTAAAACAGAATGACAAAATGTCCTTTAAAAAAAAAACAAAAAACAGTGCAATGAATTGTCCTTAATTTCTCCCCGAAGGACAATAACATTCAGATGTTCCTTGGCACCAATTAGTTTCAATGCAGCTGTTTAAGTGACATTTCTTCTTCAACTAGCATGGTGTGTTACATAAAGTTACATGGCTATTGGAAGGGAATTCACATCCTGCATTAAGGTGAGGGTCCAGAGTACTACTGGGATACTTAGCAGCAAATGCTAAATCGCGGTTCAATAAGGTCACATAACCAAATTCCGTATTATCCCTTTTATTTGGGAACTAGAGTCTTACAAGTTTATCACGGCATTTCAACTATTCAGTGGTGCATGTAGAATATATATACATACAGAATCTCACAAAACCAGAAAAACAAAAAAAGAAAAGAAAAAGCAGCAGCAAGGCCGCAATAAAAATGGGGAAAAAAAAGTAGTCTCTACATCAGATGTAAACAGACTGAAAAGTGAAAGATACACCTCCATTTTTAATTTGAATCTTCTCAACTGAAGTAGAACAATTTAACATTTAGTTTCAGTGAACAGATTTGCACATCAGAGATTTCACTGCATTATAAATGGGACAATGTTAAATATGTTTTCACTGCAGCTCCACAGGTCACTGGCATGGGTGTAAGCCAAGAACATACAGTTAAGATTATTACAACATAGCTATTGGTCATGCAGCTAGAGCTCTATGCTAACTAACATTTAATGCTTAGATAATGTGGTTTCATTATTGCAAATGAAATGAAAGGGTCCTTTCCTGTATAAAGACAATCCAAGCAAAGTCGGCACCTTTCCACCAGGTTATTAACTGAACTTTTTTTCCCACCAGGACTCAAAAGAAGGCGGGGTTAAGGGAACTCACTGATAGAGCAACATGGTGAATGCAAACCTATGCTGTGGAAGACTTACCATCATCCAGGTACATCTGGTCCAATTCCTCAGGTTCTCGCTTGATCGTTACAGGAATAGGGGCCAAATTATGATTACTTTCCTCATGCAACTCTGGCAATGACAGTGGTTGGGTTGTTGGAGACTCATTTCTGTGAACCTTCGGCAGTTGCTGCTGCTGTTGACCCATTATGGATGAATGAGTTGGACTGCAGGACTGCAAATAGGTTGGCTCTTGGGTAACAGATGGAACTGGAGAAGAGGGACTGTTGGGATAGAGTGTTTGTTGATAACCAAGGGGACAGCTACTGCTCAGATGTTGACTCACCTGCGGCTGCAGCATGACGTGAGATGATTGCTCGGGGGGGCTTGGGTGCACAACTATAGACCTTGGCACTTCCTGTATGGTGGGGACACCTCCAGTGGGCTGCTGAAGTCCGAGGTGACTGTGGCCCGGGTTGGGGATGCACTTGTAAGGAGAGGAGGAAAGGTCGTGCAGCTTGGGGCTTGCGTTGGGAGAAGGTGACATCACAGCGTTTCTCTGCTGACAGGAGGCAAAGCCGGCCACGAGGCATGAACCAGGATCAGGGGGCATCATGATCTGCTGACTGTAGTATGGTTTAGAGAGAGGGCTTAAGCCTTGGTTCATTGGTCCACAGGTTTGAGCAGGCTCATAGTCATCTGTGGGTTCTGTTTTTATAATTGGAACTGTTAAAAGAAAAAAAGGTTTTAAATAAACATGAGTTGCGTATTGGTATGATCAAGTTGGCTTGTGGCTAGGATACCCTTTGCAAAACAAACAACGTCGTGAATAAGACTCTGTGTGTCTTTTGCCTAGTTCTCCCACCCTATAAAAAAAATGAATGAGTCATCAGCACAAGAAAGTCACAGCTGGTTCTAATATTGAAAAGGACTATTTTCTTTGGACTCTCCTCCAGCACTAATGTGCTATAAAAATCTATTTGCAAATAGCTGTGCTTCAGTGGAAGCTTTGGACCCAAGGGCTCCATGGATTTGTAGTAATCAAGGCAAGAATTTTAACTTGGATAGACTACTACATTTCTACAGCTACCGATGGCCCATTTGATAAATGTCTGTACACGCAGTAAACTGGAGCACAATAAGGTAGAGATGGGGCTTTCAGAGTTCCATGAAAATAAAGTTGCAAAGATACATGACAAAGTGCTACATACAAGAAGCTTTCAATTACGAGGATATTTTTGAAAGAGTAGGATCTGATTTGTTTAGTTTTTTACATAGTTGCATTTAATTTCTGCTAATGCCAGCTCCTAACAAATGTCAGTCACTCTCTGGCTACCAAGAAAAACTGATTCCTGTTCTAGACCTCTGCTTGCTCTACCCACTGTCCCAAATAATGCCCTATTTGAGCTGTCATGTCTCTAAAAACTATCAGAACGTGGACAGAAATGACTGTCAGTGAGCATCAACTCAGTCATGACAAATGCAGAGCTGCTTTCTCAAATCAGAGAAGAAAGATTCTTTCTCAAATCGAAGTGTCTTTTCAACATTTGCTTTCTCTCTCAAACCAAAGACAGGTGTCTTTGAAGCTTCTCCTACAACAGATGCTGTACACAGGTAAAATTCACCCACTTTCTCTGTCAGGAAAATTACAAATAATAGGGCCAAGCTAGACTGTAGATGTATTTTTTTCTAGACAGATGCAACTCTAATGCATACAATGATCAAGTATGGATGCATAGTGGCATTTACCTTCTTTCTAAAAAGTTTCTGGTGACACCAGAGAATATTTTTCAGAATATTCTAATAACCAACCCAATGTGGCATGAAGTCAATAATGAAACATCTTTCCACAACTCAGCTCAGATACACGTGTGCTTTGTGTCTCTGACTGTATTTTTATTTGCATGTGCTTTACAAAACCCTTACACATTGTCCAGCCATTTATTATGTTTGTGTATGAGTCTTTTTGAGCCCCTTAAAACACACATGTGTCCATCTGCACATATAAAACCTCTTTTAACACTCACAGATTTTGCTGGTGGTGAATGCACTTCACTACCCTTGTTTTACAGTCCCCAAGCCCCTTGTTAACTTTGTTCCTTTTATGTTCTTTTACATGTAGATGCTTGCAACACTTGTTTCAAGACTTCTAGCACCCTAGTAAAAACAGGGTATATATGTAACAGATGCACAGCTGCTGCTCAAGACAAATATGCTAGGTGTGATGGACTGTCATTGGATTTCTCATAATCTTATTTTCACCAGCTTGTGTGCAGCACACTGGCTAGCAGGGCTACTAATGCACTTGGTTGCAGAGAAGCAGATTACAGGTTCAGTGACAGCTTTACAAAACCACTATCACACCCTTCAGGAAAATGCAAGACCAAAGAAACGCACCTAGATAAACACAGCAACTCAGATATTGTAAGAAAATACCTTTAACAAGTTCCGGAGCTAGCAAATATTCTCACATGTTTTATATTAGGTCACTGTGCTAGCACTAACCACAGCACAGCTGGAAATATGATGGTTGTTGAACACTGAATTTTCCCAATATATCACTGTTATAGAAACACCTGTGCTAAATAATTTCAAGCTCAACCACTGGCAATACAACTCCAATAAACGCTGGAGTTGTCTGACTTGTTATAACCTAGGGAAGGGTTATAGCCCTGGTGGCAGGCAGGCTGGAGGCTTTACAGAAGGCAGGTTCCTGACCTCAGGCTGGCTTTCCATTGTAGCTCTTCTACAGCACATCTTTGCTACCTGGTTTGCCAAGCACTTTTTTGTCACTTCGGTCCTAGCTTTTTCTTTACAAAAGCAATGCCATGGGGTTCATTTGGGGACTCTATTCCACACCTGTTAGTCCAAAAACTCACTTGGAGATGGTGACAGCAGCTAAACCACACTCCTGGTGCCTACCAATTCAGGGGGAAAACAGAGACTGGTCAGGGCTAGTCAGGGTAAGTCACAGTAGCTTGTTTGCTAATGGCAGGTTGGTAGCCAGAGAGGGAAACAAGAAGGAGAGATATGAGAATAAGTGGCACATCCATTTTATTTGACATCTGTTTACATTGTTTTGCTCTGAACTAATACTTCTGGGCATCAGTTATTTCATGTAACGGGAAACAAATTGTCTTTAAACGGATAAGATACTACCTGCACTTATGCTTAGAGTTGCCTGAACTTGTTCAACTGAACTGTCTTCGTTGCCTTTTTTAATGTGTTTTCTCAACAGAGTAAAAAAAAGTCACCACTTGCTCAGTATCATATATTTTGTTTGTATGCTAATCTCATCACTAGAGTAAGTATCACACTGGAAGACAGAAACAGTATTCCTGCTGAAATGGTGAAGGGATTTGTATCTGACTTTTCTGTGTTTTGCCAGCTGCATAGCCATTAACCCTGTGCAGAGTGAGGGCATGAATCCTGCAAACTGGGATGGCAGCCCCTCAACCCCCTTTAAAGAACTGTGAACATCTTCCTGAGATACCAGTTTAGAGAAGGAAAGGTCTGTAGGATTTTTTTTTTCCATGAAGAAACCATTACTAATGATCCAGATGATGTGGAATCAGACCTGTAAAGCTGAGCATGTCAGAAGAAACGTAAGACATTAACATTCCCCTTTCCAACCAGACCTCCACTTCAGTATTTTACATGAATAACTGTAGTACTTGACTTGTGGAGGACACAACACCACAAATTGCTACATTACATCAGGTAATGGTTTATTTGTGCTACTCTGTCCTGCTACCTGCTCCTCCCCAGCCTATGTAACTTCAACAAACTGAGTAAAAAAGGCCAAAAAATATTTGCCAATGTTTGTATTTGCAAACTCAAACTAGCTGTGGGTCTGATCTGGTCATTCTGAAAATACTCTGATTGTGTCAAAAGTTGGCGTAAATCACCTTATATTCTTTTTTGGCAAGGACAACTATTTTCTTCCACTTTTCAAAGCACTTTAGAGGGCCCAAAGTAAGAGCTATGGGTGTTTCAAGGCACACTTCACCAAACCAATGCAGGAACAGCCTGTAACTGTACTCACTGGCTACTCACTTACCATCACAGCGTCTACAGCATTATTCAAACAATGTAATGAGGCTACATGGAACTAACACACCCTCCCCCACTGACTCACTGACTTCTGGGGGACTGAAATGCTCAGCTGGGGTGAGCAACTGCACCTGCCTTAGAACAGGATCCAAACCTTAGTGCCCACCTTCACCGTTTTCTCCTAGATAAAAAAATCATAGAATACCCTGGCTTGGAAGGGACCCTCAAGGATCAAGTCTAAATCCTGCCCCTACACAGGAGAACCCTGGGCAAACCACAGAAGAACCCTCTGCACAAGACAACACAGCAGACAGGGCTGTTCACCGGCCAGCTGGGTACTTGTGTTCCCACTTACCTACTGACTCATGCTTGATGAACTGCAAGTCTTTAAAAACCCAAGATCGATAAAGGGGTTTCGAGCCCTGTTATACATCCCCATGGAGGCATGGTAAGCTAGCTGGCATAACACACATCCATTTCCATCGTCACTGACTTCCGCAAGTGAGTATTTCACACAGGGAGATGCAATGTGATATAGACAGTGCCGTTAATTTTCCCAGGATTAATATTTAACAGAGAACAGTATTAGCCTAACTAACTTCTAGCTCAAATATTTCAAATCAACCCTGCCAGCTAAAAGAGACAGTCCTAGTCAGTCACACACCAGGCCTGGGCTGGCAATTAACTGCAAAGCCCTACAGCTGCTCAGAACCTGCAAGCAGTTTCAGCAGAAACAGTCGCTTCTTAAATCCAGCAGAGCCATATCAAATAGCAACAATCGTTCTGTCTCAAAACTGTTCCGTGGTGCTGAGGTAGCACCCAGTCTTGCAAACTCCCAGCTGGCTAGAATGAAGAACTGTGACTGAATTTGCCATACACTGAGATTCGCCTATAATAAACTGCAGCAATGAAACCAGAATTTGTGAAATTGTAAACACAAAAGAAGATACTCTTTCTTTGTACGCTCAGACTCAGAAGCAACATTATTAATGTAAGAGTGCTGAAGGATCCGGCCCTTGCCCTAAAAATGTAAAAAAGAATGCAAGTTTGGTTTGTACAGTGAATTTTTAAATGCCTGTTACTTCACAATGCATTAGGTCAGCTGACAGACAGTTTTAAATAGTCCTCAATTTTGAATATTATAATATGACAGAGGTCACTGTTCTAAATTAGTCTGATAAGCAAATTAATTTCTAATTGGTTTTCAATGGTTCGGTGATGCCTTCTTAGACTCTGAACTCATGTCATTATGTCATCTCATTTAATATCAAGTTCTGAGAACCATGCATTGGCAGCAGCCCTAGCTATAAATCAAAGCTTCTTACTCAGAGAGATCAGGGTTATGACATCATACCAAGGCACTGGTGGAAGACAATGGTCCTTCTGTGTGTGTCTGAATCTGGGAGAAATATTTCAGCCAGTTCTGCAAGCCCACATTTAAATGAAAGGCCTTTCTAGCAGGTAAAAAGTTAATATATCAAACCTAGAAGAAAAATAATAAATCATGCACATTCAGTAAAGGGAGTCAGAAAGTGCTCAGATATAAAATATATATATTTTTTGACAAGTCTAACAAGCGTGTTTGTTTTTGCACTTTAGCAATCCAGATGGGTTTTTAAACTTTTTTTTTTTTTGGCGGGGGGGGGGGTGTTATTAAAAGACGTGAACTGAAAAAATAAAATCTTATAAATTAAACAGATGTTTATCCTGATTAACATTTAACTATCAAATTCTCATTTCCATGGAGTATTATCTGTGTAGACATTTATGGCACTACAATATATTTATTTTACCCTTAAGCTTGATTGAACCTATCCAACAAAATAGCTTCCTTTCATGGTGTAGACTATGATGTAGTTCCCTGGCACCTGCACACAGATTTTAGTTAAGAGTGTGAAAATCAAAACACTACCTTTTTCATCATGTACACACACACATTTCTTCAACTTCTGGACTCAATGTCTGGCAATTGGTAAGAATTTGGGA
This sequence comes from Pachycephala philippinensis, assembly GCA_013397055.1. NCBI lineage: Eukaryota > Metazoa > Chordata > Aves > Passeriformes > Pachycephala > Pachycephala philippinensis. The sequence continues at coordinate 515,343 of VWZT01000748.1, forward strand.
TGAGACTTTTGAAGAAAGCTGAGGATTTAGGTATCTAAATCTCCATTACTGAGTTGAGCTCTGAAAGGCTGTTCATGTCTTTGAAATCCTTCCTTGTCAGTCAGTTTTGATACTGGCAGCACACCTTCAGAAGACACCGCATAGGTCACCCCAGCTCTTGTTGCTGCTTTGCTGCTGGTTGACCAGAGACTAGTTAGGGATGTGGACACACCTCCTTGTACAGTTTAGCTACTCTGGATTCATGCAAAGACAAAATCCTGGCTGCTGCTGCAGCACTGGCTAGATCCAGCATACTTGAGGCCTCACCCCTTGTTCTGACTGTGGAGCAGTCAGTGCTGGGGAGAGGCAAGGGGCTGGCTGCCCTCACAAAACATAATCCCTGCTTCAGTAACACACGAGCAACAGCGGCTGAGCAAAACTTTCTGAAATGCCCTGCCAACATATGTGCAGCAGTGGCAATCTCAGTGACGAGCGATGAGCACTCAGTGCCAGGGATCTTGTGAGACAGTCAGCTACAGCGGCCTGTGCAGATGCTGTCTCTGAACTTGATGTTTTTCCCTAGGCATCTATTAAAGCAAAACACTTCTAAAGGTCAAGCTGCTATCAAGCCTTTGCTTTTAATTACTAAATCCAGTGCATGGTGACTCTGACACAAAGGGAGTCTTTTGCTATCAAGACACTGTAGGAAGCACATGTGTGTGCATCTTTTATCTGCGCCAGTATCTGAACTCACCCTCTCTTGCTAGTACACTGCTCATCAGGAGGGTTAACTCTAAAACATGCCTGCCCTTTTTGGGTTTTGTGTATATTGTGTATAGATTTTTACAGGTTCAGATGAATATGTACAGTTTTATACAAGAATAGCTCCAGGGAGATGGAAGCCTTGCACATATACCTCACCATATAATCTCAGACAGTGCCATTATCTGACTTGGAAGTGCTTTCCAACTAACTCATTTGCTAAGTGCTTTTCAACAGCTGTTAAACTATCAGGTTATTCTACACATATTTATGAGACAGAAGATTATATATGGTAGCTTGTTGCACGCACTGCTAAACCAGGTAGGGAGAAGTAAAAGGTGGGTAGAGGCTATTTTGGGTTGTGCAAATACAGAAGATTATGCATTACCTTTCTTTCAAAACAAAGAGATGAAAATTCTTAAAAGGCACAATTTTCCACCATAACACTTTGTTAAATCCTACAATGTTGAATAGGAAAATCAAGTCCTGTGATATGCCCACTTGGGCTGCTCTACTGCTGCTTCCAGTGAGATGTAGCACCTCGCTCCACTACTGCCTTCAGCTGGAGGTTTAACTGTGCACAACACGCAGGCAGAACTGGCCAAAGCTTTCTATGTCACCTCTGTCAGACATGTTAAAATCCACTGGGCTGAGGTCTTTTTTGATGATGCTACACAACATTACACCACCAGTGCTGACTTTACCCCTGCTTGTATGTGAAATCACAGTGAAGCAAGCGAAGGAGTCCTCAAAATGCTCATGCAGAGGAGTTCAATGACCAGAACTACAGGCTGGGGTTTTTTTATCTGAAGGGGAATATTTGAAAAGGGAGGTACTGACAAAAGATTGTTTTATGCACTGGAAGTTAACTATTATGGGAGATCATTGCTGATGGTCAGACACAGCCAGGGGCTTCTCCATAGTGCTTGTCCACCCCTGCCTGTCTCAGAGACATCACACAGGTGATACTTTTTCCTGGCCTTCCAGGTGAAGATGGAGCACCACACAGAGGCAGCGTTCTGCCTCTATATATAGATCAAAACAGACTCTGTCTGCAGGTTGGATGTGGCTGGCTAGACTCTGTCCGCTGAAAACAGATGTCACCTGGATGAAGTGTGGGCAATGGATGAAGCATGGGCAGCTCCAGTGGGTACCCAGCACCTGAGAGTATAATGCTGGTGAGTGCAACACGCCTCCTCTGCTTGGCCACAGACCTCTCACGGCTCCTGGATGAGAGTGGAGGGGCTGATGCACCCGACAATGAACTTTGTGATTGCCTTAAATGAGAACAGGACTCTGACAAAACCTCACCTACTTTTAGTTACTCTGCTAAATGTCAAAAGTAACAATCAACCACTGAGCAGCCAAAATTAAATAACCTGTGTCAGTGTATAGTGTAAAATGAGTAACCATGATTCCTATTTTCATCTAAAATAAAGTCCCCTGGGGCCAACCTTTCACCCCGTCCCTTCTGTTGCCCTGTCCTGCCATGTGCTGGCTTTGCAGCAGTCCAGATGCTCCTGGGGGATGGAAACACCTCCAGCAGGTCTGAGGCTCCAGGCCTGACTCAGCCATGCTCAGTCCCCTTCTCGAGGTGCTGCTGTGGTCATGCCGCACCAGCCACTGGTTATGGTCCTTTCACAACACAGGCCCTGTATTTGGCCATGCTCCCCCAGCAGCGCTGAAATCACCATTGGTTTGCATAAAGGACCAGGCTAATAATTTTACCAACCTCAAGGAGGAAAATTCAACAAATACTGAGAGGTGAGAGGTGTCAGGACACAATCAGCACAAGCCACATGCTGTGTCACATTAGAGTGGCAACGCTTTGCATCCTCATTTTGTAGTTTTCTGCTAAGGGGGCTGATGTAATCTTTTAACTTAGAGAGTGAGGTGTGGGTGGAAGAGCTGAAGTGAAACAGAGGCATGGCTGCTCAATGCAGCCGTGAGAAAAGTGTTGTTGCACCCATCTGTATGGTGGGCAGGGGATAATTTTAGAGCAGAGACAGGAAGTCAGGAGGATGCTGACAACAATGTGCAATGGGCAGCGCTCACCCTTTTCAGATGTTCAAGGGGTGGTCCTGCAAGGGGTGGGGAGTTGGACTTAATGATCCTTATGGATCCCTTCCAACTTGAGACATTCTATGACTATTCCACAATGTTAAGAGCTCCACTTCTGTGCCACTGGGCTGTAAATCACAATATTAAGGCACATCTAGTCACCACAGGCAGGCTCTAAGCACAGCTCCACACCCACAGATTCAAAGGACTTCCATCCCCACCAAGTCACTGTGACCAGGTTTTCAGAGGAGCTCAACACTTTGGAGACTTGTGCAGATGACTGCAGGGAGGCAAAGGAATTGCAGAAAAGCTGGCTCTGTGAGTGAAGGCTGTGCAGCTGGAAATCTGACCCTGTGGGTAGCGAAACGCATCTCAAAGTAAAAGTTACCCAGAATGTCAACACCATTTTAATAAATACTAGAAGCAATGAAATGATCTTTTAATAATGCTTTGACAATTAAGAAGCCTGACAGAAACAGAAACTGGAAATATTTCATCATCAACTCTTTACAAAAGTGTATTTTTCATTCCAGTAAAAGAAACACATCAACTTTCCTTTTTCCTTTTTATTAAATATTTCCTAGACAAACTAGTCTGTCTTTGGTTAGTCAAATATCACTACTTGTCTAAATAAAACTCAAAGAAAAACTTTCCTGTGTTCAACATTCTTGATATCAGTACTTGTTGGATAACAGAAAACATAGGGAGCACTTGCTCCTACTTGCAAAAATAAGTTCTTGAACACATTTCCTCTATTTTTTGTACCTACTTAAAAGAAATCAAAACAGTCAGACAGCTAATCCTTATCATTCATTGTTTAAAGTCTTCTGAGCAGGAAAACTTCTTCAGCTTTCTTAGCAGATGAAAACACAGGATTTGGAACCACAGCACACACGCCTGTGTGCTTCTTCAGACTCTCCAGGTTAGTTTAACCCTGAAATGCTACTGCTTACACCTGGTGATTTCAGAAGACTGTTCCTCCTGTTTCAAATGCATATATGAGCCAACGATATAATAAATTCATAGAAGCAAAATGATATGCAGTTATGAACAGAAATTAAAAAAAGCATTCTTCTAGAGGGTAGGGTTCATAAGTGCAGTGTTCACCAAGGGTTTTCCAAAATGTTCTGCTGCACATAATGGAGCTGCAGAGTCCCCCTGCACAGAGCTGCGGCAGCAGAGGTGCTTTAAGAGCTGAACATCCAAGGGTCTGCTCATTGTGCTCTGCTCAGACTCCTGACTGCAGTGTCTGGTCCAGAGCCTTCCTCCTCAAATTCTGACAGGATGTGGCAATGCAAAATGTATCAGTACTTACCATATGAGCTGCAGGAATTCACCTGTGCCATAATGGTATGGAAACTACTTATATTTCTGCACCAGGCATGTCTGTGGAGGAGTTTCAAGAGCCTACAGCATGCAGGCTCCAGGACAACACTGATATGCAATTGCTCAGTGATGCGTTTGAAGTAATACTAAAAAAAATGACATTACAGTCATTTCTGTACAATATAGGCTAATACAGGATTCAAGAATTGCTCAAATTTAGCAGAACTTAGTAAATCAAAATTTCAATTAAAAGTGGATTATGAGTACTTAGGTTTACAGTCTATCCCAAGCCAAAGACTTAAGCAAGCCAGTTTTCAAGATCTTGGCTCCTTTTGTGAAGCATCTACTTTCTGTTGTGCTTTGTTATTTAAACTTTTCATTTACAGAGCAGTAAGATTTTCATTTCTACAGCAGTTTTTTTAATTTCTGAAGCAGGAACTCATCTTCACCAAGTAAGTCCCTGCTCTGCGAAACACTTGAGCTAACAGAGGGAAGGTACAATCCTGCCACATCTCCGCAGCATGGGAGAAGCCCTGTGGCGGCGAAATAACACTGCTGGAGATGGCAGCTTGTGCTGGCTGCACGTCACAGAGCGGTACTCCATGGAGACGCTATAGGACCATCCATGGGAGGTGGGATGAGTGAGGTCACGTGTCCCTGGATCCACTGGCTGTTTTCCCCTAGGGAATGAGGAGAAATAGGAGCTACAGGAAAAAACACCTACTGCCCTGCAGTGGGGGTGGGAGCTGCACAGTGAGCCCATGGCTCTCCCACTGCTCTGCGTGTGCCCACACCCACCCCAGGAGCACAGCCAGGGGGCTCACACAATATTTAAGCTTTAGTCCATATTCGGTATTTTGCTCTGGCACAGTCCAGTTGAGCTGTAAAATATATGTCTGATGTGCATTATGAAGCTTTTAAAAGCTCCCTTACGCAGAAATACCTGCAAAACTACGGTACCACTGAAATGTAGCATCTGATTAGTCCTAAAGCACAGAAGGAGAAGCAGCTTACAAGATACCGTCTCATTTGTGTTAAAACCACATCTTACACTTAATGATCACTCTGACATTTGCTTGTCAAAACCCTACACCTTCTCTGTTTGTGGGATTTGTTTAAACAACAAAGTGTTACCTGGGCTAAAATCATGCTTATCTCATCTACATTTTTTTAGACTGATCACCCAGTGGTTCTTGACTCAGGTATTTTTTTCTTCATGAGCTAAACTTCGGTTTTCTACAATGTCTTGAAACAGTAAAAGAATGTTGTGACTGAAATCAAATAAAGCCTAAAATGACTTATAGAAATACAGCAGCATAAATGACTGATTCAGTCACTGTACATGGTTCCTAAATACCTAGTTGAGGTGATTGTATCTATCTTTGAAAGGCATGATGGAAAAAATACCAGCCACATAAGGGCAAAACCTTAGAGCTGTAACACAGGCATTACAACATGAGCATAATAAAAACGTCCTATACTATTAATTCTGATGATTGCAGAAGCACATTCACTTTTACCACTGTTATGGGAGAGGCTGCAAAGAACGCAACATGTTTTTCAATTACCAATATGCACATATGCATATGTATTAAGAGAATGTGAGTGGAGAACCAAACAGGAATGGAAGGAATATTTGCTAGGAATACCTGCTTTCCTTTACCCTACCCTGGTGTTACCTTTTTTCTTTCAGGTTTCCTTACACTGAAATGAAAAGATTTCACTTGAATTTAAATTGGTACAGCAGACTAAACAAGATTCCTAATGTTTTCCACAATTACCATAATTAAAGATGTCTTTGCAGAATAAAGACTAGGCTGGTTCTCTGTTGTCACTAGGTCTGCTGTCACTAGGTATATATTCCCATCTCTTCACATCAAATGAAACATCAAATGTTCCAAGCACAGAATGGTGATAGCATAAACCAACTCTGCAGGAGTACACAGCGTTTCCAGGGTTTAGAATACAATGGTAAAAAAGGGGCCTATGTAAAGGCTGGAGGGAAGATGCTGCTTAATAAACAGCAGTTAACAAGAGGCCGGAATCTGAAATATTTATGAGGGTAACGTGGGTGACAAGGCAATCCCTGATTGCCCCTACAACTGATCTTTGTTGCTGAAAAGTGTTGTGAAAGAGAATAACAACTCTTTTTCTTTCCAATTTAAGAGATGAACAGTCTTTAAATATACACAGACATCCCCACTGGGGATGAAGTTTGCATAAGTAGGCTGATTCAGTGAAGCATAGCTACACAGAACATATGCAATAAGCACTCCGTTGCCATGTCAGGTTTCCTGTATTCTTATTTTAAACTTAAGTCCCGATAAAAGTGCATGCATGCTAACCGGGTGAAATTCCAAATGTGTACTTTATGGGATGTCACCTACAAAAATTTAGCATGTCTCTTCATGTGATGTGACATGACTTGAGTATTGCTTTGTGGGTATTTCCCACAGAAGGATTATTTTCGCTTGGAAAGTCTACAAAAAAGCATAACCTAATAATTTTTTCTAATTCCTCTTCCGTCCAAAACAACAACAACAAAGCAACCACCCTTCTTTTCCTACTTTCCCCCAAAGAGTGTTCTCAGTATAAGAGCCATTCCAAATAATAATTTTAAAAACCCTCTAAATTTACTAGCTATTAAAATTTTCATACAAGCCTGCTTGGAATTCAGCTATCATGAGTGACTTTATTGTCACTTTGCACATACCAATATAAGCTCAAAAAAAAAAATACTACCACACATTTCTGAACATTTCCCATCCATGAAGCATTTTACACGGAGCACTCTGACCTCTACCCACATTGTCCATCTCAATTTTCACCCTGTGCAAGGCAGCAAGGTGTGAGACACCTGCGAGGAGAAACCACACACCACCTCCAGCTCAGAGCCCAGCATGCTTAAAATGTTGTGGTGTGATTTCAGAAATGTTATTCAAATGCAATTTACCCTCTGGGGTTAGAAAGTCAGACCAAGGGTTTACAGCAGCTTAGCAGAGAGCTCAGTGCCTTCACAAACATGTGAGTTCGTGCTGCGGCTTTTCAGCTCCCAAAAGCAGAAGTCCTTGTTTCAACAGGTCTCTGCCACCAATGCAAATGGAAATAATCTGCAGAGGTGGTCTCTTGTGTGGGCAGCAGAGACAAAGGCAGCTCTCCTGGATTTATTCTCACTCTCATAGTACCAGGTATACGTCCAAAATACTCGAATTACTAAAGAATTATCAGAACCATGTATCATCATTACCTCTCACTTTTACTAGCAGAGATAAGGAATTTGTTTTGTTACCATTAGCAGGAAGATAGGTGAAAAGCTGGTACTGGCTTCTCTTTCTTTTCCCATTGCAGACATAGAAGTTGACCTGAACAGGGCTGGTAATTCTCTGATTGCGGAAAGGTGGTATCTCAACCACCAATGAATTCTGCAAAAGCAACAAATCAGAAAGTCAAGGCATGACTAAGGCAGTTGAGCTGTACAACAGTATTGAAAAGTTAACCCCAGGAAGGAGGTGCCCAGGCTTACAAGGAGAAACACTCTCTGAAGGGAAACTGGTGGGCTTTGTGGGCAAGGATGGCTTCCCACTAATCCCAGTGTCCATGCTAAGGATTCTAGATGTGGGGAAATTATTTTAGCATGGCTCAGATCTTTACAAAATCACTAGCCTTCACTTCTTCCCTTTGGACAGCAAATATGATACTGCATATATCCATCCTGCCTCTGTCAAGAATCTGGGACAACAGTCAATTTGTGGTCTCCAACCCAGAAGGAGAAAGCACAACGGCTCAGTTGGCAGGTCATCCCTGACATATCTAAACCTAACAAAATTTCCTTTGAAAGGCATTAGGGACAGCATTACTCAAATATTTCCATTTTCCACAGTGCAGTATTTTTTCATATAACAACTCAGGAAGTTTTAAGCATGCTAGCTTCTGTGGATGGGAGATTCACTGTTGCAGGAACATCTAGGGCAACATGAAAAAGGGCTGGAGAATGTGTAGATTATCTCCCACAGTCAGAAACCAAATGCTCCAGCACGGGGCTAAGGAATGACTTAGCTTCTAGGGCATCAGCTTACACTTAGGCACAATGAATCTGCTATGACCATCAAAATCTCCCTTGGCACTTTTTGAAAGAGTAACAGGGAATGCTCTTCTTAGCATTTGGCCTGAATTCAGCCAAGATCTTTAAATTGTTTGCCTGCAGGTTTGCAAGGATTGCATATTCCTGTAGACTTGCAATAGTGGATGTACTTCCCACTTAGAGTCATGGCTGAGGGAGCCACACTTCTCCAACGTGGGGCTGATCTCCTGTGAGAGGACTCATGTTTCTTCTGCTGAAGACAGAGGAAAGCCAAGGAAAATGATCAGAAATTGCTTTGGGAGCAGCGAAAAGAACTGACCCAGCAAGACAAAAGATGAGCAGATGGAACTGGCCCATGCTGGACAATGAAAAAATATTTTCCAAATGGTCTCTCCTACTTATGGGAGAGCTTCCAGTGAAGGCTTTTTACCCCATGCTCGTGTTAAAGAAAGATTTCCAGGAGAGGAGGCCTAAGTACTTGTTCTGTTTCAGTGCCAAAGCCTTGGAAATCCCTCTTTAGTAACAGTGCTGGAGAAGGCAATATGTATTTTTCATCTTGATGTTAAAATATTTAAGGCAGACTTACTGGCTTGCACATTTCTTTGTCGGTTTTGGCTTCCATTTCCCACACATGGTGACCATCTAAAAGACAAAAGAAAAAGATATCTAGTTCTGTCCTTTCTTCATCTCCCAAGCCAAGAAAGGAACAACTTTTGCAAAAACAATCTCTTTGAGGGGGTACTGCATATATGAAAAGGAGCTCTCCCAACACATTGCCCAAAGTGTTGCCCAACTAAGAGACCATCTGGGTAACCTGTGGCAGGAGTCCCTTCAGCTTGTCTGAAGGGAAGCACCACAATCCAGAGTGCATGATGCTGTGATGGGGGAGAGCCACTGTGAGTCTGCTCTGCCACTAGCCTGGACAAAATATGGAACTGTTTTACATCTCAGTTTGCTGAACTTTCAGGCGACAATACTGCCACCTATGATGCCTTTTGACCACTGCCTATGCTGTAAGTCATATTCAATATTAATATTAAACAATACAAAACAAAAGGTAGTATTACGGAAGCTACTCAGCCATGCAGGATTTTATTTTAATATATTCCTAGTCCGGCTTGCCATAATTCTGCTACTTGGGTCAAAAGGCAAGGCCATAGGCTGGGAAACACAGCTTTAGACTCCATTATGAAGTTGGTTTAGTTCAGCTACCGTGGTCCCACTTCGGCAGCTGCTTTTAGTAGGTGTTGGATCCCCCGAATTTACTGAATTTCTGTTTTCAAGCAAACATGTATTTAAGCCACAACTATAATATTTTCTGGGAACGTGTCTTTTGGAAGAAAGTGGCTGTGTCTGGTCATTTTTCCTGCACATTATTGATACAGAAATCACTGGACAACAAGGTGGGCTTTTATTTCCTTCCATCTTCAAACCTCAATAGGAAAGAAACAAGAAAAATAATACAGAATGTAAGGTTTCCATTCTGCAGGCCTAGAAAATGAAAGGCCATAAGCAGACTGCTGGATAAGCTGGGCAGCAGAGACACATGCAGCTTCACAAGTCCAACCGCTGTCAGATGTTACTGAAATGGAGGGGAAACTGAGATTTTATGTCATCTCTTTTGTACATTTATTGCAGCATTGGGACACGCAAATGCAAATATTAGTTATTTTGAACTTCATCACATGGACGTGGGCCTGCCTTAGAAAAACAGCTCTCTGAAAGGTAAAAGAGTGAATACGCTTTTTCTTTTCTCTTCGCTTTCATGGCCAGGATGGAGGTGACACATTTAGAACTGCCTGATTTATTACAAATGTCTGTAAATAATATTTTTGTGTACAGCTGTCCTACTGTGAAAGGAATGCTGCTGAGGGACTATCCCTGCTGATTGTTTTAATGTCCAAAACCCCTTTCTTTTTAATGTATGGAAAGAAGCACAACATAAAGGCTGCAGCACAAATACCACAGTGGATTTGGCAGGTCTCTCCATAGGAAAAGAATTAGCAGATATACCCTTGGTTTCTTCCTACGTTTTAACTTGTGACGCTGGAAAAGGAATCCCTTTAATTGGTACTGCCACGTTCAGCTGCAGGGAGAGAAGGAGCAGCCAGACTGTGCTCGAGTCTCCTTAACGATGATGCCTTTGGAGAGCGCCAGAGTTGAAGAAGGCTTCTTGGGAGGACTGGAGATCACTTCACAATTTATCCAACAGATGCTTCCCCCGGGCTGTCAGTAGAAAAAACCTGACCAAAATTCAACAAGCCAGGACACATCCCCTGTCTGGGAGCACCCTCCTTTATCTCCAGCCCCTGTAGCCCTCCCTCCCTGTCCCTAATTAATTCAATCAGTTATAAAAGCAACAAACGCGGACACAATCACACATTTTTTGAAGTGTATGAACTTCTGCTTTGGAAGGGGTTTGCTGGGTAGTTTTTTTCAAACCTACAGACATCCAGACTAGTAGTTAACATGTGTTCAATTTGCCTTTGTAAATGGATTACCAGAAGTTCAAGTTTTTTGCTATGTTTAATTTGTGCTTTGCAAGACGAATGATCTGATTCAGGTTTCTGGTTTTTATTTCCTGCCGATACTTCAGTAAAATTCAAAATGACTCCATCTCCAGCTAATCTTTCAATTATTTCACGCAGCACTGCCTTTATGCATTTTTGAAATTTTTATGATGTCAAAAGGAGTTTCTTCAGAAATATTTTAGATGCTGTAATCTAAACTATTAGGAAAATAAAAATCTAGAGCTGTGGCTTGTCTTTGGAAGCTAGTAAGAACAATACGGGATTTGCTCCAAGAAATTCCCTTGGGACTGTCCAGACCATCAGCAACTGAGGTGAAAGGGAAGAGAGGGAAAAAGTAGGGAATAGACAACTCATTAACGGCTACTGACATTTCATTTAACAAAAGCACAGGGAGGAAAAGTTGTTATGAACCAAGAGACCAAAAAAAAAAAAAA
>VWZT01000748.1:526533-584457 GCA_013397055.1 Pachycephala philippinensis
AAAAAAAGACAATTCCTCATATTACGTCTGGTGAACCAAGAGGGAAATCTCAACGCCCACAGACTGGGACCGGCTCCAGGAGGGAAACCTTAGACCACTACGTCAACCTTTTACAGTAAACATGTTTTGCAGGTTTAAACAGTTCAGTTGAAATTTAAAAAAAAAAAAAAAAAAAAGCCTTTGGAATGGTTTGTGGGGGCCCTAAGCCTCAAGACAGTCCGCCTATGCCGGAGAAAATGGTTTTGCCCCAGTGCCCATCCGCCGGGGAGCCTAGCGAGCAGGCGGGATGCCGCCTCCTGTCAGCGTGTGCTGGAGGAGTGAGGGCTGCTCGCCCACAAAAGTTTCCATTGTATGCCTGCCACATCTGCAGCAACGCGCCTGGTCTGGGCCCGAGGCAACTCCCTCCTGGCCGCCAGCCAACCCAAGTACACCAGAGCAATTTATACCTTTCCAAAATGCAAATAATTCAAATTACAGACATAACACAAAGCTGAAGCAGACACATTTCAGGCATTCCCATTAAAGTTTGCTCTCTGGAATTACCGTACCCAAATGGGCAGTTGTTATACAGGGGGGGGAAGGGGGGGAGAAAGTTGGAGTCAGGAGAGGAAGGAGAGGAGGAGGCACGAAGGAAAAGGGAGAAAACGGCTTTTCCAAAGGTCTTATTTCATTCCCTTTCATTTCACTATTTACTTTTACCAAGTAATAAGAAGTGTCTTCTCCTAACCAAATGCCTGGCTTTGTTTTGGCGTTTTTAAGATTTATAGTGCAATATTTTGAAGAGAAAGACAGTTCTTTATATAGCTAAAAAGTTGGGTCAAGGTATTATACTGATTTCTTATGTTTTGTGAGGGGTTTTTTACCAAATGGAAATAAACCCCAAATATCCATGCACAGAAGGGCAGGGCAGAAGCCCTGCGGAGTCCCTGGTGGAGTGCCCTGCTCCCTCACTGCCAGCAGCAATAGCCCTTAACCTGAGAGAGCCAAGGCTTCACGGGGGAACCGTGCATGGGCTGGATGAATGACCCTCAAATCCCTCCTCCTCCAAAGAGGCAGCGCAGGAGCATGGCAGTGCTCGGGGAAGGAGAAGCTGCTCCCGCCCGTTCTGCACAGGCTGGACACTGTGCTGACAGGTGGCCATCAGCACTACTGCCAGCTGAAGACACCAGGTTTGTCAGGAAGCCTGACATTTACAGACCGATCCCTGTTATTTATAGCCATCCCTGCGCCGTGTGTGCTTCACCACCATCCGCTTCTGCCTTGTTTTCTTCGTCGCCGTGACACTCGGAGCACCTGGGATTGCTAATGACGAAAATGCTGTGAACCTATGCGTTACGGGGGGTGGATTTTTCAGCTCTGCAAAGCATAAACACCCTGTTTTAACATGGGGTAGCTGAACGGTGAATGGGCCTTTGTAGCCTGCTCTTATCGGCCACTCGTTCCAGCGTTGAAGGAAACTGCGCACAAGTCCAGAAGTAAAAATACTCTAATTCATCAGGGAATTCCCTGCAGTATGAGTCACCAAGCGGCTTCCCCACCACACCCAGCTACAAGATTTCCACATAAAAAAGGCACTGTAAAGGGATGTTTTAACACAGAAGCAGGGCTAAAAAGTAGTTGTGTAAATCTAGCAGCATCAGTTATCCACACACAGAGCCTTGCAGACCATGACATACAGATTTTCCTCATGGAAGAGCAACACAAAGAGCTATAAAGACTTTCCAAAGACATTTTTGCAGCATCTTCTCCTCATCACTGCCCATCCAGAGAAACCTGGGGTTTCTAGGGCTGGATTTACCTTTGTATCCCAGGGAACTGCAAGCATGGTGTCAGGGGTTTGCAAGCTCAAAACAATCAAACCACCAGCATAACTTTCCAAACTGATGGATTGCAGAAAGGGGGAAGAATATACAAACACAAAAAAACCTAAGCTTGGAAACTCAGAAGGGTATAACATCTGGCAACCACTCAAATCTTGCCTCTATGAAATGGGCATGATGGGAGCGTTTAGATATATTTTAAGTGATTCCACTTTACTACAGGAGGTTAAAACAGTCTATAATCTTTAGTGGACCTGTGTTCACTTGTGATATGAGAAGAACAGACATTATCTAGGATTTCACTGCCTATACACAGGGTGCATTTTATATTCTTCCAGTCTGCGCTTCAACAGAGTTTGACTGCACTGGCTGCACTGTAAATCTGTATTTAAATTCATATATTCCAAGTAAAATGGTGAAACAAGCCCTACCCTCCCAAAGGAACCCACTACTTGATTAATGTGTTGTGAGATTACCCTGAGCAATAATTCCTATTTTACAGATTACTTTAACATGTCCACAACAGGCAGGGCACAGATGCAATGCAGCGTCACTTTGAGGTGCTCTGCAAAGGCTGTCTACTCTCCTATTTGGCCCTAACAATGCATCTTTAAATCCCCAAGGAATGAAGAATTTGAAAGCTTTCAGCTTGCACTGCTACCCTTCTTCCCTGGTGAGTACCCTCGTGACACTGAGATGACTGATCTGTGAAGATGTTCAGAAGGAATGGATGGATTTCTGTGCAAAGAAGAGGATGAAGAACCTATGGCAGCCTCATCATTTGGACTTAAGAATTATCCAGTTCTCTGCAGAGATGCCATCAGCTTCCAGGGGAAGTGCAAGTTGGACTGGCAATGAAAGAGGCCAGGAGGAAGCTCCACTGCCTGGAGGATAGCACTCCCCACACCAGTCCTGGGCGTGACCCACTGGCACCATCTCACCAGCTGGCGCTCATGGGTTGGCATGGATGTACTAGTGCCAGATTTTGCAGAGGCAGTTTGGATTTGGGATGCCACAAGCAGTTTGGCCTTTTGGATCTGGGGGTGCCACAAGCAGTCAGGGCACTTTCCTCAGCTAGTTCTTACAGGTGTCTTGCTCCAAACAACATTTCCCCAGCTGGACACCAGCAAGTGAAGAGGATCCCACCAAGTGGGTGGGATTCTATGCCTGTGCTGACACACTGGTGTACGTCTTAAAGCCATTTACAAGGGTCAGGCACTAAGGAGGAACCAACACCAGCCAAGCAGTCTGACACGGGATGTACAGATGGGGAAGATGGGGCAAGAGAGCAATAAAATATTCAAAATACAGTGTGTGCTAGAAGAGATTAACTATCTGAATTGTAAGTGGCCCGGACCTTTCTTTTGATCTCCTCAGTGGCACTTTGCTCTCCTGAGATCTCAGCCTCTTAGGGATCTGTGAGCAGCGAGATGCCTTCTAGTCCCAGAGCAACCCTCAGAACAGCTCTGCCTCCTGCTGCCACTCCTGCTGGTGCCATGGCCTGCCTGCTGCGCAGCACATTGTCCCTGATTGCCTCTCCAGCCACCCTCATCGCCACTCTTTGCTCTTACACTACTTTTGCAATAAGACCACACAGCTGGTCTGATTTTCACTTACTTTATTTTTCTCTTCCATGCCAGGAAGTCCCCCAGCTGTTCTTCTGCCCTCCTCAGAGCCTACTGCTACAGAGACTTCTCCACAGCTTTGCTCCCCATCCCTGGCATGCCTTCTGGCATGCCTCCATCCATGCGCGGCAGGGCTCAGGCATAACTGACCTATTTTTATTTCCACATCAAAGGTGCTGCATTTGTTGGTGTCTCCTCATAAGCATTTTCGCAGCATATGTATTTTGTCCACTCCTTCAGCTATACATTTTTGCAGTATTGAGCTGAGTACCATGCAGACTTAGGTGTGTCTGCCATCAATATGATACTCTTGAGCTACTTTTTCTCCCTTCTTTACCTTCAATTAACAATAAGAATGTCATGCAGTGACCAGGTGTAAAAATCCAGCACAGAATGGATCTTATGGTACTTTGGAATCTGTGCCAGGCACGTGCTTCCTCTCTGGCTGCTCAGCTGGGCAAGCCAAAAGCTGAGGGACTCACTTTGCCTGAACGGTGAGGCTTTTTAGCTGCCTTTTACCACAGTATGTCTAACAGATGCAATTATTCTGAGTTCCAGTGTTTGCAAATGAACTGTAATTTTAGCTCAGGTAATTAAAAGGAGGCACAATGCTGACAACTGACAGATCAGGGTTCATTTTGAGCCAAAACCATCGGAAAGACCTGCCAGATACTATTTTCAGCAGAATGGAAGCTGGTTGTGCAATTCATGCTCACTGGCACCTCCTCCTATTCAAATTATCCTTGGTCTGAGGGTTTTATTTAATAACTTTAAGTAATTCCAGGTCTAAGACACACAACTTCCAAGTAAAACTGCAGCTTGACATCCCTGAAAAATCTCTCTAGAGCACACAGGTCAAACAAAGCACACCCAGCACAGCCACCCACCAGCAGTCATGACAGCACTTCACTCTGGTTTTGATTACATTCACGTCATCTCCTTGTCTTCATAATTTTACTTTCCTCTGGGAAACTCTAGTAGGCTGAACCTGTGACTCTGCAGCTGAAACTGAGTAAAATATTCCTGGTCCATCTTCTTCAGTCTAATCTGTCTCATATTTTCTCAGACTATTGGAGTAACAAACCTCACAGCCAGTTTAAATCAAGTTACAAATTCTTCTTCCATGAACAATTCTTTTCCTCTACTTCTGTGCTGGATGCCAACACCACCACCTGTACTACAGCTACTTCTAGTTATTTCTCATCTTAAGATGTAAATTTGATCCAAATGCTTTCAAATCTTCCTCCTTCTTTATTTTTTGAGACACAAACTCTTCAACTGTATGACCACAACTTACCAACTTCCAGAAACATCCCATTATGGCAACTCCTTGTGACTTTTTGGCAGATACTTTTGAACAGCGTTTTTATTTTTTTCCATCTCATTGTCCCTCTCACGTCCCTTTTCTTGTTTCTCTTGTCCAAGAAGGTCAATCTTAAAGGTCCCTCCTCCTATCTTTTGATTTTATGCCTTGACATCAGCTTCCCAGGAACAAGCCACACTTTGGAAAATTTATCTCTCTATTCCTCTCTTAAATGTCATTGTATTTTCTTCCACATTGAAGGTGTAATCTTACTTCCCTAACAGACTTAAAAGGAACAAGTTCCTCTTCCCTCAGCTCTCCCCACTCTTCCTGTGACACCCATCTGAGACATGAACCAATTCTTAATGATGTCTGGAAAGCAACAGGAGACAAGCTGTCCTTTTCCGAAAGAGGTAGGCATTCCCTCCAAAGACTAAGTACTTCAAAGGTATCCCCTTTTATTGGTTTACGTAGCAAGGTCTGGCTAGTGGTTGGGCTGCAGGGGTGAAGAAGATTCCAGAAGTTACCCCCATGTCTGACAGAACCAGTTCCTGATGGCTCCAAGATGGACCCTGAGGTGGCCAAACCTGAGCCCATCAGCAAAGCTGGTGGAACCTCTCTGCCAACATACTTAAGAAGGGGAAAAAAACTACAGCAGCTGTGAGAGAGGAGGGAGAATAAGTGAGAGGAACACTCCTGCAGACCCCACAACAGTAAAGGAGGGGGAGCAGGTGCTGCAGCAGCCAGAACAGAGATTCCCCATTAGCCTGTGGTGAAGACCATGGTGAGGCAGCTGTGCCCCTGCAGCCCAGGGAGAGAACGACACCAGAGCAGAGATGCACATGCAGCCAGTCAGAGCCCACGCTCCTGGCAGGGGCTGCAGCCTCTGAAGGGGAGCCCAGGCAGAAGCAGGTTTTCTAACAGGAATGATGGCTGCGAGGGACCCATGCTGAAGCAGGCTGTTCCTGGAAGACTGAACCTCATGGACAAGACTAACACTGAAGCACTACATGAAGGGCTGTCTGCCACTGGAGGACCCCACACTGGAACAAGGGAACAGCATAGGAAGGAAGGAATGGTAAACAGGAGCTGTTATTGGCTGATCAAAGCCTCCATTCCCTGACCCTCTGTGTCACTCAGGGGGCAGAAACAGAAGTTGAGAATGAAGGAGTGAAGTTGAGCTTGGGAAGGGAGGCAGGGGTAAAGGTGGTTTTCAGTTTTACCTTTGTTTTTCACAATCCTACTCTATTTTTAATCGGCAATAAATTATTTTCCCCAAGTGGAGCCTGTTTTGCCTATGACAGTAACTGATATGCAATCTCCCTGTCTTTACCTTGACCCATGAGCTTTTTCATCTTATTTTCTCCCCCCTGTCCTGTTGAGGAGGGGGAGTGAGAGACTCACTTGGTGGGCACCTGGCAGCCAGCCAAGGTCAACCCACTATACATCTTTCCTCCACTGTCTTTAGGCACTGATCGCTTCATTAGATTCTCAGCTTTCCTGTAAGGACTGTGAATTCCAGTGTGTTTGGACAGACGGTCCTACTGGAACAGTAACAGTAAAAACTATTTGAAATCTTGTGCTAGTTGTAAAAGTTCAGAGACAAAGCTTTGATTGCACGGATACAGCTGCTTGAAGCCACTTAGTCTGAAAGACGTGAAAGAATAAACTTGAAGCATTCAACCTCATTTTCTGTAATAACAAAAAAATTACAGGATTACTCAGACAAGTGACTTTTGAGACCATATGGTTATTCCTTATTTCTTTGTTGTCCACAGTAAGTATCTGTGATTGATTGATCTCATTCTTCACTGTGAGAGCAACACCCTGGATGAGACTTGCTGCTGCTGACACCATCTCAAGCGTATGGCTGCTGTCCCGCTCTGTCTTCACCATTCCCTAGACTAAACAGCCAGGAAAAACTGAAACGTGCTGACATTTCCTACAAGCTGCATCACTACTCCTCTGTGTGCGTGAAAGGGTTCCACCATCAAATGACTCCAGCATCTGATGACACAATTTGCCCAAGGATATCTATTTCTGGGCAGTGGCCAGAAACCCCTTCAGCTATCAATACATCTCTAGGATCTAGGTTCAAGTGACCTTCACGTGAACTCCATGCTCCCAGCTTGTATGCCTTTGAACTTTCCAGTTTATCTAGTTTCCCAAATTTTTAACCTCACTGCACATGAGTCAGCGTGCAATTGCTCACTGCCAACTGGAACATGTGTCCCGAACTTGGATAAACAGACAGATAAAGACAAAATTAAGCAGTATCTGCCTATCTGACTAGAGGGGGAAGGAGAGTTTTGCCACTTGCTTATTTATTATGTGAGCTACAGTATGATTACCAGCGTGAAACATGACCCCTTTTTGGCCAGTTGCCCCCCAAACTGCTACTGGCAATGGAAAGAGCAATGGAAAGATCTCTGAGAATGTAAGATCTTTTACCAAGTGGAGCTCTGCCAAGACTCAGGTCACCCATCTCACCATCACATCACATCACGTCAAAACAGACTCCAAACCCTAAGCTCCACAGTGTATCTGAGTCAAACCAAAAAGCCCACATGCTTCCTCAACGCATCAGTTCCATTCACATGCCACTCAAATGTTTCATCAACATATCACTTTCTGGAACCTTCTGTAAGTTCTCCTGAAGCTAAAAGACTGCGTTTGAGTTACCTGCCATATGACAAGATAAATTCTGCTCACACAACATGTGGGAAACAGAACTGAATTTATAAGACTGACAATTGTACCTTAAGGCAGCAACTGATTAATTCTAATCTTTGCCAGAGACAGGGAAATTTGAGAGGAACAAAAAAGCTGTGAAATGCTGGAGTGGACACTTAAATTCATCCAGCTTCCTTCTTTTCTGTATCATATTTCCCTTGTGCAAAAATTCAGCTGACTGAGCTTGACCACACATCCAAGAGGAGGCAAACTGTTAAGTTTTCCCATCTGAAATACTTACAGAAAGCTATGATTTCCTTCAGCATATATACAAAAAAAAATTAAATTGGTGATTTCACCCAGTTATCTTTCATCTGCTCTAGTTATACCTATTACACATCAACACCTTCATGTTCTAAGAGCAAAACCTGTTCAGCAGGGAAGAGGAACAATTGTGACAGAAAAATCCATTTAACAAAATAAAAACAAGAGCAGAACAAAGAATTTGAAGCAGTAACTAAATCTGAAAAGCTTCCTAATTGTTTGAAAATATTCAAAAAGAAAAATCCCGGGAGGAAATGTTGCTTACACACTGTTTATTTCTCCATCTTTCAGGAACATTCAGTGTCAAAGGCTTCGGGCACAATAGCTAAGGATATTATGCAATTAGGTTACTGAAGTGTGTAGGTGCCAGGATTACTGTTGAAGTCTGAGTAATTAACAACTCGTTCAAAACCATTGAAGTCTGTAAGTCTGCAGTTACTCAGAGATACAGCGTTACAAATTGTGAACTCCACATATGTCCATCAAAGAGAGTGATGTATCTTCAGGGAGGGGCATTTGTTACAGGGAAGCTTAGGCACAGCCTTTGACCAGGACAAAATGGCCCTCAACATTAACAGCCCAGAGTCAAAGTACCAAAGTCAGTGTTACTTGAGAAACTAATTCCATAGCGAAGTTGGGTGTCACACTTTTGCCTTTTCACTCTTTAAAATCCTTGCCTTGAGCTCTCGTAACTAAGCACAAAAGCAAAGAAATGGGTTTAGAGCTCTGACTTAACTAGTGGCAACGTAACCCAATGATAATTAATAATAGTACACCAAATGACCGTTTCTCCCCCATAGATCACAAATTGATTATAAAGATTTTGTCAGTTTAACCTGGTCTCTTAGGTATGTCTAGACTTGGCCAAATCCGTGAAGTCCGGAAATACTTGAGCTAGTTCCAGTGTTAAAAGCTACAGGAGCAAGGAGCAATTTTTGAACAAGGAGAGATTTTCAGGGTAGATTAACTCTTTCAGATCTCAACACAAGACTTTTTCTAACCCCCAAAATACTCCTTCTATCCCAAAACATCCTACAGCATGCCAGGAACTATAATCCATAACTTACTTGTACCATAGAGTACCCATAATTTTCCTGTGCTTTGTTCCTTGGGATGCTGGGTTTGTGTTTCATCACCGAGCTTTCACTCATCATTTACAGAATATATTTTGCGAATCAAGGGAAGAAAACCAGGATTTTTTCACCTCAGTGATCAGTTTTATAGATCGCTAATCAATCTGATGTACTAAGAACCAGCAGTCTGGTCATTTCAGCTAGTTAGGCTTTTGTGCTGCTTTGTGTTCAGTAACTCACATTACCTTTAAAAAACTAGTTTTGAAAACAGAGTGTTTGCAGAAAGCGTTACCAAAAAAAGGTAGCTGATAGATATGCAATCCCTAAAACACACTTTCCAAGCATCTCTGCATTTTCTGAACTTCCCTCAAGACTTTTGTTGCCCCGTACATTTATAATCTACAAATGACATAAAAAGTTTTAAAATTTTGAGTAACTAAATCAGTCTTTTGTTATAATCCAGATCATGATCCTCGCAGATCCAGGTGTTAACAGGAAGCATTTTCTCACTTTTAGCCAAACACTTCCTGCCATAGCTAACAAACACCAACTTCATTTCACCTACTTTTGTAACTAAAATGCACACCTTGCTGCCACAGCAAACCCCAACCTATAGACATGAAGGGCCCTTGCCAGTAAGGAGTTGCAGACTTTTCCATATTTTACAAAGTACTAATTCTTTCGGTGAAAAACAGACAGGTGTTGGCCATCCTCAACATGGCACCCAACAACCATGACATGCACAAGACACTTTTGAACCTCAGGAAGAGAAATGCATGACTACAAAGAGAGACAGAAAGTGAAAGGAGATAAGAAAAAAAATTATTAGCGTAATTTTTAAGAAACAAAATCATTGTGGGACTCCCCAGTCTAAGGAAATTCTGAATTCAAAAGAGTGAACCTCTCAAAGTACATTTAGCTTTCACATTTTCACTACTGCTAGGTTTCTTTGATGGTCATTTTATACCATTGCTCATCACCAGAAAATATGGTCTGACGTACAAGCAACAGAATACTGCCCAAAATCTGGTAAAATAAGGCCTCACATCAACACGTAAGAACTTTTTTACAGTACTATAGAACCTTGAGCAGATTTTAGTTCACTTCTGAACACTCATTATTTATCCAAAGGGGTGCCTTCTGCCTGACCTCACCATGAGGGGTTCTCCTTCCAGAGAAGGTCCTCACAGCGCTTCTCCCGCGGTCCTTTCAGTGTGCCGTGCCTTCACCCCCTGGATACCTCATTTTCCCTGTGTGAGACACAGACTCACAGGGCTGCAAAGTTTGTTTTGCTCTGTTTCACATGCTTCTTGGCTGAACAGCAACTAGTAAGGGGTTAAGCTGAAAGCAGGAAGCCACTGCTGCCCGAACAGAAAGATTGATTTGATCATTCTTCAGGGATTCCCTCTTGCATGAGTCACTGCTCAGACTGACTCCCCCACCAAAGGAGGCCAGGATAATGCCATTCCTCCAGAGACTACAACAGCTGAGGGCTAGCCCTGAAGACTGAAAGCTTGGGACTCATGCTTGGAAAAACATTCAGCAGACCACAATGCACTCAGCAGACTTAGAGAAAGCTGGGGAAAAAAAAGGCGAACTAAAAGTGTTCTCAAACTCCTTGCGTTATCCAGTTAAGTATGCAGACTAGGAGGAACTAGACAAGCTCCAGGAGACTGCCTCCCGGCTTGGGGACTCTGCCTGAGTAAGGACTGAAGACATGAGTTGACATAGTACAATATTTAAATTTTATACAAAAGATATATTCTCTTTACAAGCACAATGATCTATTACTTTGATCTATTACTCTGTAATAGCTGTGTTTGGCTGCTACCTACTAGGAACGTGATTAACATTCCAAATTCAAAAACAAAAGTGGTAACAGCAGCAAAACTAATGAATGTCTCCAGCTAATCACAGAAGTTCATAACCAGCTCTCTAAGAGAAAGAGAAACTATGCTGGTGTTCCTTCTGTTGACCTACTTTCACTGAAGTTCAAGAACTGAAAGGGAAAGAAACACCCCGTGCTGATTTACAAAAGTGAAGGCTGCTAATGCTTGTTCATTTGACATTAAATACAGTGACTGTTCAAAAATCCAGCCAGAGCATTATGCCACTAAGGCAATGATACACTGCTCTTGTTTGCTTCCCATGCATCGAGCTGTGTGAGGCAGCACAGCACACAAGCCATGGAAGCCTTAAAAAATTGCTCAGCCAAGATCAGCCAGCAGCTTTGCTTTTTGTATGTCATTTCTAGTGACACAATCATTGCAGCTCCTGGAAATGCTACACTCTGACTCTAAGGGCTCAGCCCCTGCAGGCAATACTGCCCTGAAACAAATCTATGGTGAGACTACTAAAAACAGGCAGGACCTCAAATTCTGTAATTGAAAGCTATACAGTGAATATCCTGCTTTTGGTGTACCCAATGTAGTATAGGAATACAGGAGTAGGGAGACAGTGTTCAGATCCACGCTGTGGTACCTGATGTGGGCAAACAGCATCATCATCACAATCCTTTGGAACGCAATACTTAAAATTTTCCAACTCAAAAAAGGAAGAAGAAAGGAAATAAGTATTAAGGAAGGCGTCCTTTAATGTGGTTTCCTTCTCGTAGTAAGACAGATTGAGGACTCCTGACATGTCACACTAACCCAGTTCTGTGCAGCAAAGGAAGTTTAAATATAAACAAAGTAGACATTAACTTTCTTCCCCCCCGGGGGAAACACAGAGAGCAGAATTCTTTTTTTTTAAATTGCAATACCACTTTTTTCCTTTCTTTTTTAACTTTCTTAAGAAACAAAAAAAGACGTTTCTGCTGAACACCGTGTATGCTGCAGTGCTTGGGGTTCACAGGAATGTGCCAACTGGCTCTCCCCAAGAAGCCAGGGCATTACCTCTGCCCACGCACTTTTGGCAACTTAAAACTCATCAACCCAGGACTCTGTTGGGGAATTTCAGAGGAGTCTTCTGCTCTTGTCCTGATCTTGCTGAGCCCAAAGACTTGGGCGTCTTTGCCTCCAGAGCCTCCCCTGCTCTCCCTGCCCCACGGCCCAAGTTGCTGTGGTGCCGGCAGGGGCGTGGGCAGGAGAACAGCGTGGGAACCCCGAGGCTTAACAAGCGGTTAAACAGGCGCAGCGTCACAGCCGGGACAGGCGGCCCGAGGAGTGCCCGAGACTGTTTTAACTTCGGGGTGGGGGTGGGGGGTTCAGTCGGCAGCTGAGGAATTCATAGCTTGTGCCAGCGCCAGGGAAACCCTTTCCAAAACAAGACTCAAAACTACCCTTAACAGTCTCGTTTCAGAGCCTGACTTGGACTCCCAGCTCCACTCCCACTGCCTATTCTTGCAGTGGGCATTCACACACATCATGCACTGTCACCCTGTGAGCCACCGCTCCTGCTAGCACATCCTGCCCCAGCCCCAGCTCCCACTCCATGCCATTTTCCCTGCCTCAGCCTGGCCTGCCACTCTTCTCCAGAAGAGCCAGTCCCACCACCACAGCACCGCAGGAGCAGTGCTGGGTAAGGGGGAAGTTGTGTTCAGTCCTTCCCCCAGTTCTTGAAGTAAACCTGTCCTTCAAAATGAATGTGTGTGCTCCAAGTCCTCCTCAGCCAGCAGGACAGGAGGACACAGGTGCACACACACCACCAGCAGCACAAATTACAGAATAGTTTAAGAGGATGCACTGTATTGCAGGCTTTAGGGGGACATGGCACCAAAGACTTCCAACCCCTATCACAGGTCCTGCCTGCTACACTCAGGATCTGCTACAATAAACAAATGCCAAAGATTGGCTTTCAATGTCTCTATTGTCTACCTGTAACTACAGTTGCCACAGTGTGAAACCTCAGCATTAGGCATGGCTCAGATCCTTTACACAGCATTGCCCAGTGACATGGAAAATGTATTACGTGCAGAAGAAAATGTCATTACCATATTTGTGCTTTCATCATTTGACACAGATGGGGTGGGGGGAAGGCAGACCGGAGTCCAGATTGAAAAGACATACCTGGCGCTTTCTCCACAAAGATGACTTTGGAGTCTTGCAGAAAGTTATGACCAGTCAGTACCATTTTTTTCCCTCCAGTAACAGGAAAACTGTCGGTACTTTGCTTCTCCACCAGAGGCAGTTCTTGGGCAGATCTCTGAGCTGCAGAGTTATAAAGAAGATTAAAAAAAAAAAAAAAAAAAAAAAACAACAAAAACAAAAAAAAAAAAAAAAAAAAGGCAACCACAAACACACAAGAAAGTAAATACTGCATTAGTAAGGAACTTAATGCTTACCCTCATAAGATAAGCTGAGTTTGATACAAAAACAAAGAAAGGTCACAAGATTTACACGAAACATGGTTCATTTTTAAGTGCTTTGATTGTAAACAATAGTGTTAAAAAGCAGTACAGATTCAAAAGACTCACAAAGAACAAGTGTATTAAAACTCAGCTTGATATGTACCATACCAGAAGGTGTATTTTCATGGAAATTCATTTATCTTAAATAATTTTCTCTCACTCCAGCATATATGCTGTGTGTTTACAAGGCACACATGACAAGGTGATCACACGTGTCCAAAATTTGTTTCAGTCAGTATACACCCTATTGTCAATTCTGCAAACTGTCTTGCAGCAGCAGCAGCAGCCATGGCCCTTGCGATCCAGCAGCAGCTCACACTTCAGAGACTGTATTTCCAAAAGAACCTGAGTGCCAAAGCACACATGAATCCATGTAAACTGAGTCTGGTATTCTTGTGGCACAAATTTTATCCCCCCTCAACTGGGACATGAAGAGAGTGCTGCTTCAAGGGATGATGTGACATTTTATCCAGATTATATGGTTCCTTCTGGTGTCATATGCACTTAGAAATGTATGAAGTTTTTGGCATCAGCTTATTCCACATTCTGCACTGGAAATAACACTAGCACTTATTTTTTCTCCTGTTTTCTGCTTCTTTCAGCGGATATATGCCATGCTTTTGCTCACTGCACACTCAAAGCTGCAGTTCCCTGGCACAAATCCAATCAGCTTCACATTTAGTGGCTCCCTGAGCTTGGAACCTTTGCACAGACCAGTTCAGGACAGATTCAAATTGTGCCTTATCCTGCTATGTAGCAGCTGAAAGCTCTCATAAACTTCAATTGCAGGATGAAACCATGACTCCTCACATTTTTTGCTTTGCCCTCTAGCATGAATGGAGCTAGGGACGGTCAGGCCTTCCTCCCCATTCCCTCTGCCAGAGCTCATCCCTCATACACCTGCCAGATGTTAAAATTCCCCCCTACTCTGTCAGCATCAGAAAGATCTACTTTGTGGACGGAATTCAACAAAACTTAAAAAAAATTGTTTCAGTCCATCCAGCCAATCAAATTAGCATTGGGAGTTAGATTGAAATTCAGCTTCTACCACTTATGCTGGAGTGTTAAAGCCACACAAAGCAGAAAGGTTTTGTTTTGTGTGGGGGAGGCTGATGAGGCTTACAGAGCAAAACTGATAAAGGGATCTCTGAAAGGTGCCCCAGTGTATCTGATAAAATACAGTGTGTTCATTTAAAAAGACCCCAGTGCAGAAACCTGGTTTCTGGAGGTTTTCTGAAGCTGCAGGCAGCTTGTGCCAGTGTGTCACCTCTAATATATTGCTAGCTCCTTATCTAAGGGGCTGGGGGTTTATTTGCTGGTTTTTGCTTTATGATGGGGAGACAGAGTGAATAGGACACGAGAGATGTTTTCCGAAACTTCTACAGCAGTTACCTTTATGATAAGGAGTCACCAAACAAAAGGCCCTGTCACTCCCAGGTCTACTATTAGTTTAACTGCTCTTTACTTGTATTTTTCTACAGCACTCAATGCACAAAGCTACACATTTTTTCCTAAGACAGAGGTATTCTGTTCTCAATATAAACCATGTACTTTTGGAAAGCAGATCAAAGTTCACTAACTAGACAGGTACAGCAAAACCGACGTAGAGCATGTTGCTGTGGACAAAGACTGCATATGGGGTGGAAGTGTTAAAAACTGTTGAAAAGGTGTGTGGACATGGCAGTGCTGAGTTAACCGTGGACTCAGTGATCTTACATGTCTTTTTCAACCTTACCGATCACAAGATTTCCTGATAATAGCCAGCAAGAGGAGGATTTTTGTTGCTACTTACAGCACTCAATGGGGTTAGAGGCTACTTGCAAGGAGAGGGTCCTGCCATTGGCTTGTGGGATATGAACCCTGAAGACCAGACGCACACGTGTGTTCTTCCGACCGATGTCTGTTTCTCCCTTGCGCAGCTCGATGTCAGAGTTTCGGAGCTTTAATATCCCAGCACAGTCAATGCTATCCAAAAGGAAACACAGGGCAATTCAATTCACTTCAAGAAGACTTCAGGAAGACACAAGTGTGCAATATCTTCCCT
This sequence comes from Pachycephala philippinensis, assembly GCA_013397055.1. NCBI lineage: Eukaryota > Metazoa > Chordata > Aves > Passeriformes > Pachycephala > Pachycephala philippinensis. The sequence goes on from VWZT01000748.1 coordinate 541,744, forward strand.
CTCTCCTGCATACTCTTCTTAAAAACCTGCGTCAGGCACAACCCAATGACCAGGCTGAAAGTAGCAGACTTTGTTTAGTCTAGTACTTGCACTCACAAGCAGCTGAGTTGGGGCTATTTGTAGCAGCAGGTAGTGGCTGCTGTTAAGCACACAAATTTAGGATGTTACCTCAGTTCCCAGAGGAAGAAAATCTAAAAGACCCTTCCTCCCCAACACATCCTGTAAGGATTGTATTTAAAGATTAACCAAATCCCAAAGAAACAGCGAGACTAGAGAAGTCAGTGGATGCGACAGCAGTGCAGAAACTGTTACTAACCTAGAACGCCAGGCTACTAACAATTTTACTTGTTACAGCTAATTTGGAGAAAAATCTGACATGATTTTCAATCTAGGGTGAAGTCTTGAAAATGCTTATTAATGAGCACAGCTGCCCCTGAGGTCAGTTCTACTGTCAATTTGTTTGTATTTCAATGAGTTGGAAATACTCCCAAGCTGAGCGCTGAGCTGAAGCTCTGCATGAAAAAGACTAAACTCAGAGTCCTCCCTCCACATTAGGGAAAACCGCGCTTCTCATCAGATACAACTACTACCATTTCTGATCTCACTCTCCTTTTTTTTTTTTTAACTTTGATTTTCTCCTAGATGATTTACAAGTCAGGATTTTTGTCAAAGAATATTTCAACAGAAGCAGTTCCCAGAACAAAAGACATGTAAATATACACACTTGAAAATCCACTGCAAAAATACCTCTGCCTTGGCCATGACTACAAAGCCTACATGGCAATTTCTTCTGGGTACGGGTCTCTGGCATTTTATTACATTGAATATGCATAGTTAATTTTATTTTGCATTCAAAGAGTTTAATTCCCCCTCCAGACCTTTGAAGCTCTGTTCTGAAGCAAACTGCAAACAAGCACTATGGCAGCACGGTTTTGATCTGCATTTTTTCTAAAGTATGGACTTCAGAATTTAAAAAATGCCCTTGCTGATATGATCAAAGAAACTAATGAAAGTAGTAAAGCTTCTCAACAATGCATATTAGCAGGTGAAGCCATAAGAATTACAGAGTATTTGCACCCATGTCAAAATTCTATGCAAAGATCCATAACATACGGAAGAAACAGTGCATTTCTCAATATTGTCTCTTCTGTAGCAACACTTGTAAATTAAATAATAATTGACATACAATTCATACCTGAAAGTTCATAGGAGAAAAAGTATTTAAACTCAAGCTTGTAAAATCATGGACATTAAAATGTGGAGTCAATAGGAAGAGCTAAATGTGCAAAAGTTTAAATGTGCCGATGAGCTCCGGTGTTTCACTGAATCAAGGCCTGAACACACAAAGTGTGAGGAAAGTCTTTGGTTCCAAATTTCAATTCATTGTTAGTGCTACATGAGGTTTTAGACTACTGACATGTAATGCTTATACACGCCAAAGCATTGTTTGTGATTCTTGAGTGAGCTGTGCTACAGTCTGGCACGCATACCACAAAAATATTCAGCTTGGCTCCCAAACTGTGTAACTTACCTTTAATTTAGGGAGAAAGATGAATGAAATGGTAATAATATTCCTAGACGGCCAAAAATGTGATTCAAACTGGATAAATAAAGGGCCAGATAAATACTGTGTGGGTACAAATTGGTGAAATTTCCTTAACCCCAGTGTACCCCACCAACTTCCGATGGCAGCAAACAGGGCCAATAACTTTGCAGGCTTGTCATGCCTTTTAACATAATCAACTGAGAGACGTCCTCAGGTCTTGAGTGATCACTCTAAGCCCAGCTGGCAATGCAGCTAAACATATTCTGGCTCTTCTATTTACATAAGGCACTCCAGGGCATGTTGTACATGACACTTCAAACCAGCTTCTAATAACCACTATGTGCAGAAGGACTTCAGGTGTCTGATACCATTTTTCACTTTGTTAAGGCATGGAAAACTGTATGAATAAAAAGGAGTGAAATTGTGATTTTCCCATGGTATGTGGTTTGGTGGAGGTCAGGATTCCTTGCTTGCTTTCTGTCTTTCTATATATACACACAAAGGTGCATGCATCTATGTATAAATATGAATACATTTATATTTATACACACACACCCCAAGAGCTGTACTTGCACGCAAGCACACAAATTCCTCCCAAGGCAGACACCTCAGATAAAGGGTAGGATGATTTGAATGAGAGAGGAGACAACTCAGATAAGGGCTAGGTGGATTTGAGGTAGGGGGACAGAGAGGACAGGATTAAATGTGGAAGGTCTCATGTATGTCACTTACACAGAGGGCTATTGTAGCCTTTATATACCACCCTGTAATGATGTTTATGGATGTTTAATGGGCCTACAGGGCACTTAATTATCACTCAGATAACTCAGAGATCCTAAGACATCCATACCTGCTTTTCTGCATAGCACTAAACTTAGCCCAGTTTAACAACTCAATCTGTAAACTGCATCACCTTTGAATAAAGGTTCTCAGAGGTAACTCCTCTTAGTTCTAGAAGATTTGCTTCTAAACAAGTGCCATGAAAAATGCTGAGTTTTATTATGTGAGAAATTACTGGTTTTATTTGTCTCAGAAAAACCACGAGGGTATTTGGAAATGCTCTCTAAGAGTTCCCTTTGACAGCCAAAGACAAATTTTAATCAGCTCTGTTCCTTGTGCTAGTGCATATAGGAGCAACAGGTGTCATATTTAGAAACTAAATGCAGGAGCTGAGGTAGGAGATATTTACAGCTCAGTAACTGAGATACTTATTTTAAATGGCAAATAAGCACATTGGCTGAAACTCTAGAATGAAAGCAAATCAGTTGTCATAAATATTTGTGAAGTTCATTTTGCTGTTAAGCTGATTAGGGGCAATTTGTCTCAGCAAAGTTGTGAAAACCTACTATTACAAGAGAAATTTAGGGGGGGGGGAAAGATAGGGAAAGGAAAATTGTGTACCAAAAGAAAAAAACAAACCCCAGAGAAATTAAGTGAGGTGACCAAGAGGAAAACTGCTAGGAGTCAGATATGGTGCCTCGGTCTTACATTGCTCTCATGTTGTTCTCTGGAAGAAGTGGAATTTCCAGGACTTTGGTGTTGGAAAGTATTGTTTCGTGGCTGGTGGTGGACACGGTCTTGCCGGTGATCCGGTGAACCTGGTAGAAGGCATGGGGTCGCAGCAGGCGGTCGTCTGCAGTCCCAATGAACAGCTGCAGCGTGAGCGGCTCGCTTTCTAAGTAACCATGGAGCTGGCAAGAGAACAGAAAACGCCCACTGAGCACCAAGCACATAAACTGCTGGGAATCAATTAAATTTTTATAAGCAGGAGAGCCTAATTCAAGGAGAGAACTTGTGACAGGTGCTATGTGTTAAGTTCTCCCCTTCCATTTTTCCTGTAATGTAATATTGGTACAATAAAAAGGTGCACTCACAAAATGTCTCATTATCCTAAAGGACCTGAGGCACTTTAGATGGGCTGAGCTTTTGAACACTCCTGCTACATCCACAGAAAACTTTGCATAAATTCTGCTGCAGTGTTCAGCAAAAAACCACAATGAACTCGATGTTCCCTCACAGTACTGAGGGAGGCAAACCGACGGAGTTTGCAAGTGGAAAGGACACAGCTCATCCATCCCCATGCTTCCTGGGACATCCCTCACGCAGCAGCACTCTGCTGCTCGTGACCCATCCCCTCATTAGTTGATTTTTATGCTGGTAAATGCCTCCCTGGACAGCATGGAGTCAGATCACATATACATGATTAGTAGTTCACCATGTGTGTCAAATTCTTGTTATAATCGCACAAAAATCTCATTGAAGCTCTTGGGCCTGGCTTGAACCTCATCCACGTTACAGTGACTGCTCTGATGACAACAAGAGTTATTTCTGCCACAAGCTGTGGAGGAAGCAGAACCTGACCTCATCCACACCATCTCCTGTAGAAGCTACTCAGCTACTGCTGTGGAGTCCCCAGACTAAGTCCCACTTGTGGCTGCCACCTGACACTGGGAAATGAGTCTCACAAAAACAGTTATCTTGCAGGGGTTAGTGGTGAAGCCTTGTCTCAAGGGAAGGGAGGATGCAGCAACTACAGGAGAGAGGAACATTGGGAAGGTGTGCTGTCTCAGGAGATGCCCCACCCTAGAGCAAACCTGCTCACTTTGTTGTAGGTTTAGGTTCCTCTGTGAATGGTTCAGGTGGGTTTGGGCATGAGTTATTCACCATCACTGAATATGACAGATCAAAATTTATCATAATTTGGTGAGGAGCAACACTAGTTTTATGGTATATGCAAGCTCAAAGCTAAATAAAGTTGAAAGCAAGTGGTGAAACCCATATATCAAATGCTGCTTATATTTGTATTTTTTCTCTTTTCAGTATCCTTAAATCTTACAAAGCAATTTCATGTTATCTCTTTAGAATATTTTACCATCTAATAGCAGGAATGCTATTAAAAACAAAGATCTTGAGTCACTTTTATTCCTTGAGCCCTGCGAAATTCTGGTGGGTGCTAAAAAGCCTAAAGCCCTCCCTCCACCATCAAACATGCTGAATGGCAACAGCAATTCATAGTGGCAAAGTTTCAGGTACCACAGTGACCAATGCATGAGCAAGGAAGGATGATGAGCCTAGACACATCTTCCATCTCTAATCCAGCACACTGTAAATTTTTCACCCCACACTTTGGTCAGAAAAGCCAAGAGGGGAACAGAAACATTATAGTTTGTTTGATTTCGTGTGGCAATTTTTATATCCTTACCTACGACATGTGGATGCTGGAAGGATGCAGGGTTAGAAGGAGGACAAGGCTCGTTTCTAGCACTACACTATTTTATCAGCTCTGCATTCCTGAGACACCATATGAAGGCAGCTCAGAGTGAGGGGGTTGTGACATGACATATGACATGATATGATATGATATGATATGATATGATATATGATATGATATGATATGATATGATATGATATGATATGATATGATATGATATGATATGATATGATATGATATATGATGGGTTCCATACCAGCATTGTCAAATTGAAAACACATTAGCGGCAATTTGAAAACCTGCAGTATCAGCAAAACAATGGAGAGAGAAAAGCAGAGCCACGCCTGTGCACTGCCTTCAGCAGGGTGATGTGGGCTACGAACCTCCCTCCAGCTCCACATGGAACACCCATTCCTATGGCCCCTGACACACACATCAGCACTGTGCTGCAAAAACAGGGATTTCTGGCTTTCTCCCCCAGAGACAGACATGCAGCCTGAGCTGCAGGTGGGCAATAGCAGGTGTGCTCCTGCTACAGCCAGTGGCCATGGGGAAGCCACTGTCCTACTCATCACCACCCTGTCTCCAACATGACAGCCCTGGCTGCTCATTAATTCCAACGGTGTGTGTGAGCAGGGCTGGCGGAGTGACCTGGATTTGTCCCAGGCTGATCTTCCCCGCCTCACCATTTCCAGAGACTCAGCAGCAAAGCTTAGGTAACGGAGGAGACACAAGGTATCCCGGGGTATTTTTGGTCAAGACCAGCACGCGGGTTTGCAGGGGGAAAAGTAAGACAGTGTGACATGCCAGGCAAATAAATTTCTATGCATTGCCAGCGGTCACTTCTCCAAGTCGTCATGGAGGATGCTTTTTATGGAGAGTGTAAAATTAAAACAAACACATATTGAATTACAAGGCCGCTTAAAATGTAAAAATAGACTAGCGAGTAACTCAAACCTCAATTCAGCAAAAGCAAAATCGCACACCAAGGTACCCATATGTTTTACTGAATACGGGCAAAGAGGACCAAAAAGTTTAGTCTTGCACTAGGTTCTGCTACTTCAGACTTTATCTTTAAATCTGAACTTGGCTACTGCCATACCTTGTAACCTACTGCTGAGTCTCAGCTTGTGCTTTTCCCACAGGTTTCCTACCAGGAGGCAATCAAACACCCATAGTCCTCAGCTTTGCACACCTGCCTTCCCCTGAAAAGTGTTCACATGCTGGAAAATAAATAATAAGATCTCAGATGCATGTTTTGCATTGTTTTTTAAGGTTTGTCATCTTCAAGCTAAATTAATGTTTGTTTTTTTTAAAGGCCCTGTCCTAGAGCCATGCCATACTTTGCTTTGGATCCATTACCCAAGTTACTTACTCCCTGACTTAGAAAGTGCCAGAAACATCCAGAAAGACTCATGTAATCGCTATATGCTTGATTTTGCTGCCCTCAAAAGAAGAAAAACTCACACTCACATCACTATAAATTTTATGTCATATTATGTGTTAGGAGGCATCTGATCTCCAATTTGTATTTCCCTTTGAGCTTTACCCATTGCATCATATTATTTACTTTTATATTATGTCACACAATCTTGTTTGCCAACAGAAGCAATAAAAGAAAGCGATGCAAGGATTAACATTTAAAGAGGCACATACTGTGAATGACTTATTTTAGATTATGCACCCAGTGCACGATTTCTGTGTCAGACAGCGTCGAGCCTTGGGAGTTTTCAGCATGCTGCAGATGTCTGGAGAATGGGCAAGATCCTGCTTACTGTCAGCTGGGTGCAATAAGAATATTCCATAGTTCCCTCAAAACATGGGAGAGTGGTATTAGTGTCACCTGTTCAACAGTGAGGAGCAGCGGCAGTAAAGGCAGAGTTGTAATACTTTAGGCTGTTAGATTTGCCAGCAGTCAAAGGGAATATTGAACAAGATCAATGCAAAATGGGATGGGAAAAAGGGGTGACTGAGCAGTTTTCTTGATGAGGAAAGGTCTCGCATGTTCATATCCATGCATATTTTCCATGTATGCTCTGGGGTACTGTACTGGGTGGAAGAGCGATTCAGTTTCCTGGCATGCAACATGGGATGCATGCGTCAGACACTCTATTTTTATCTTTTCTCTGTGTAACATAGTCCAAAGCTCCTAATAACTCAGTGGCTGAGTACAGGTGACAAAGGTGCTCTCAGCTACGGCACTCATAATAAAGGATGTGTCTTTCCTACCAAGTATGCTTTGCTTGGCAATACATAGATCCAAGTGGAAAGAGGTGTACTTTCTCCTTCTGTGAAAACTGTAAAAGGAATTAGCTGCAAAAGAGGACCAAGAGCACAGTGTTTCTGAATGAATTTCCCTTCCCAAATAAAGGCAGTGATACAGCAGTCACCTGGTTTGGTACAAAGGAAAGACACAGGAAAAACTTAAGTATGCAGAAAAGAACTGTGTGGCCAAGTGCGTTTGGTTTTGAAATGAAAGTAGGTCATATTCTCGTGTTCTGACCAACCACTGACTACTCTGTTCTTTTCCTCTTTGAGCAACACTGTTAAAAATACTTGAACTCATCTCAAATGGTATTTTCATTTTTATTGTCTGAAGCTGCTAAGATCAAAATCAGACTTAATTGCAGGCCTATTATACACTCCTCTAATTCTATCAAAAGCGATGCAGTCACTGGCAATTAACACCAGAACAGGACCGATCACAGCTAAGCTCTTCGTCACCTTACATTGTCTTATGCAAGAGCTAGGGAAAAAGCTGCACAGGCTGAGCCACCGCATCAAGCCTTCCCTGGGATTCCTACACCTCTCCGTCATCGCTTTCCCAGCACCATCTCCCACCAGCGTGTCTTGGTTCTCATCAGTAGGCTGCTGCTCATCTCAGTGCAGGGTGCCAAAGCAAACCCCAGCCTTTTTCTGAGGAGATGCACTGTGTGCTGGGGCTGGATGTTTTCATGTGTCTAGGTGCCGCAGCACTGAACACCAGGAATCTTCCTCCAGTGGCCAGCAAAGTGTGAGGGAAACAGGGCTGTCACCCCTCACAGCCACGAGCCAACTGCAAGGTACTATCTGATTCAGTCCTACAGCTATGATGACCCCAAGTTTATCACAGACATGAGCATACTGAGGGTGTCTGGATTCAAAAGTGTGTGGGGTGTGCCTGGGACACATCTATTAAATCTCCCAACTGGAATTGAACAGACTTGGAAAACGATGAGCAGAGGGAGATGAAGTGTTTCGAACATAAGCACTAGGAAAAAAAAGCAAAACCTCCCCAAACTTTCCTACAGTTACTAAATTTTGAGGAAATTTTGCAAACGTCACATCCAATAACTCAAACGCTATTTCAGCTTCAGTGGTTATTCTACAGTCTGTGAGGAAAACTTCTATTATTTAAGCCACGGCATTTATTTTAAGAAACACAGTTGAAATATTCTTCATGTTCCCTTTCCAAGTGCTTCATGCTTTTGGCATGCCCAAGCATCTGTTGAAATGCTCAGAAAGCTACCTGTCATAACAAGGAGCCCTCTGACTGGAGAGGCTCCTGGAGGCCACCAAAAGAATGGTCCTGTTCTCACGGGACACACCAGCTGGGTACACCCTCTGCACCACCCATGACATCAGCCAGGAAGAAAGGGAGCTATGCTATGCAATAGCTTTCAGGTGTACTCACTGGGAGTTTGGGGAAACGACTGCAAAAACCCTACAGTGGTGCATTCCTCCAGACCCAGACTCTTTTGCAAAGATATTAAATGAACACTGGGGTATAATTTAGGGCTTAGCCTGTCCCAATGCATTAAAGGCTGAGCTCCCACTAATAACAAAGCAGGGCATGACCAGGGACCTAGTATTCACTCTCAAAACTAGTCAGCAGCTTGTGCTTGAGACTCTAGACGCTTGTGGGGGCTGCCTCCTTAATGATAATGATGTGCCAAAAAAATGCCACAGGGAACATCCATATCAGCAATACCTCTTGTGTGTGTGCCTGTTTTTGTATGTTTGGTATATAATAAAGACAACAAGTAAATACACCCATTTATGCCTCTAAAAATATAACAATAACTATGTTTTCTTATCTGACCATGTAACTGATGGCCACGCTGCTTGCGGCAGGTACCACAGTGCTTATGCTCAGCAATGCCTTACACATCCATCTGTCCCATTTGCATTCCCAGAGCATTCCCATTCAAGGAATACCTGAGTCAGTCTGGTGAGAATCATTGGGGAGACTAACAACTCAGTCTGGTGTAAGGGGTCTTCTTTCCCTCTTATTGCCATCAATGTTTTAGAAAGTAATTGAAATGCTTTCAAAAAAGGTCAAACAGAATAAAATCTATAAAATAGTGACATTTTTAAGTCAAGACAAGTGCTGCTTGTCTCTTTAAGCTAGAGCTTCGGAGATACACGCCAAATAGCTTTATTGCTAACGTTCTCAAGCAGGTTTTTTTTTTTTTTTTTTTTTTTTTTGCAGGAACTGCACATGATGAATGATAAAATGAAACAAATGGTCATGTTTTAAAAGTGTACCTAATATACAGCCTCAATAAAATACCATCAGTGAGTGCTCAGTATCCTGATTTTTTAAAATGAAATCAAAGATCAAGCTGTTTAAACTACAAAGAAAGCGCACAAACATTTTGGGTATTGATTTCAGCTGTTAAAACTGAGTATGCATAAAAATAGTGTAATCAATCTCATTTTCAAGAAAAAGAATTAACTTTCAGCTCCCACGTAGAAGCACTGGAAGACGTAAGCTGCTGCATCATGGGTTTGAACGGCAGGAGGGAAAAGCTGATCTTGCGAGCAGTGACTGTCATGTGAAGCGCAGGCACAGGGGGTGAGATCAGGAGACCAGGGCATCTATTCTGGTGTGCGCTCCAGAGATCCTGCCCGACCTTCGCCTGGGCAGCCACCGAGCCACCCTGCCCCATGCCCCCGGCTGAAAATGCCCAGGGACCTGCTGCTGAAGGCTCAGGGAGCCAGCAACCTACACCTCCGGGAAAAAGAGTCAGGAAAAGACTGCCCCCTTCATCCCAAAATTCCGTATACCTATTCTGACCTGGTTTGGCCCTGAACTCTTTTGCTGGGGGAGATCTGAGAAAAAAACACACCTCAGATGCCCTGAGGTGGGGGAACTGTAGCAGCTCTCCTCTCAATATCCTCTCCCAAACCCCAGGTGCCATGGGAACTGATTTATGGAACTCCCCTCGACTCCAGAGGGAAGCTGGGCAGTCCTCCTGCAGGTCAGAGGTGTACTGCTTGCTGAAGGGCAGCAGCAGGGCACGAGCAGGCAGCTGTACCCTGAGCTACAAAGCATGAGCCAGGCAGGGGCTGGCAGTCCCCACTCTGGAGATTCAGGTCCCTACCGCACAAGGGGCAGGCAGCCCTGGCAGTGCCAATGAGGCAGACAGGCAGCATCAACAGAGCACCAACAAACCAGAGGCACTGTCTTGCTCCATGTGTTGCAGAATCCCCATCTCTTTCCAGCTGTTTCTCTCCACCTTCAAGCTCACACTCTGCACATGTACATGTTTCAGTCACTGTCATACCACCCATGTGCTCCTTGTGCTTTCTAGATCTCTAGACACAGGCTTCCGTGTACCTAGGACTGAGCGAGGCATATCATCCTGACCAGAATGACCAGGAAAATCTTCCCTTTGCCAGCAACCAGGCAAGCAGTAGGGGGTGCTGGTTTTTGGATGAGGTGCACAGCTCAGCTCCAGACTCTTTGTCAATGAGTATTCAGGTGCTAAACTTGGTCTCCTCGGACACCCCTGTGAGAGCACATGCCAAAAAAAGAGGAGCATCTTACTCAAAAACAGCAGAGCAGACAGACTTCGGAATGTAAAAATAAAACACAGCAAAACAGAACAACCCCTCAAAAACCAACCAAACAGAAAATAAAACACTTCCTTAGGAGCTGAGGTGACCCTCTGGCTGTGACAAATTTTGCTGTACTTCACCTGATGCAGTTAAGCAAAAAAAGTTATGCTCTGCACAATGAAACATGTTACTACCCCATAGGCCTTCACTTACTTAAAATAAATTTGTAACAGGAATTCCTACAGATTTTTGTGCTACTTTCAGGATTTATTTTTTCTTTCTGAAAGTGATTTTCCCTGGATTCATTCAAACTGTTTTAAGATCCAAATGTAGTCAGAGCTGGTCCACAAATAAAAATAAGATGGCTTGCTCCTGCAAAGGGCCAACCCTGGGCCAAGGACTAGAGCTGGATGGGAGAACAGTGAATGGAAACAGCAGGAGTGTGTTTTATGTGGCACTTTCTAGTGCTGCCACTTGGACCTTAACTCAACAGAGCAGCAAAAGAGCAGCTGTTCACATCATGATGAATAAAGATCTATATAAAACTTCCAGCTGCAAATACGCTGAGGAATTATTAATCTTAATGTAATAGAGATGCTGTACACTCAGTCACTGGCTCACAAGTAATTTCAGTCTCTGTCCAGGGAAAAACTGCCTCCATGGCTGCTGGCTCTCAGCACAGCCATGAAACCTCCTTGTCTAAACAGCTGCAAGACACTGCTCCCTACTTCTAGGAAGGATTTTCCTTCTCAAAAATACAGACACCTAAAAACCAACCCATGTCACACTCCTCCTAGAGCTATTAGACTCATAAGAGGGATGCCCATCAGAAAAGGAGTTACTAACAGAATGAATTTTTGAGTCCTGGGCATCTGCTTATTCACTGGGACACTGAGAAATCATTACTGCTCTCACAACACCTTCTAACACAATACCAAAGAAATGTTCTTTCCGCAATCCTTGCTGCCTCATCATGCTCCAAGGATTATAAATCCAGGTCTGGGGGTAAGTCCAACACAACAGTGCCCTCCCTGAAACTACTCAACCCCTCAACGCTACTGAGCTTCTACTCAAAACATTTGCCCTCAGCATCCATCATGGCTTTCATTTTGGACAGTCATATCCACGGCCATGCATGAGTTAAAAATAAATCATCACAAGAGCCCTGTAGAAGGAATTTATTATATGTTCTTAGGCAGATACCCTGGACAAGCTCATACTTGTGAGCCTGCCTTTCGCCATGCTGCTGACGCACCGCTCGCACCCAGCACGCTCCCGTTTGCGGTGAGCACAGGCTGGCCCGGGATCCTCGGGCATGTGTCAAGTGCCGTCAGCGCGATGCCCTTCACCAGTGCCCATCCCAGCCGTGCTACAGCGCCACTGCCAGCATCCCTCGGTTGACTCCGCCAGTCCGAGACACACCCTCAATGCCACATTTTAACTTGGTGGCTCACGAGTGCTTCAGCAACTGCATGACTTTCAATTCTCACCCTTGCAAATTTGAGGACAATGGGACACCCACCTACCCACAGGAGTTATCTGATTAAGGGCCAATGCTTTTGAGGTGCACATCAAGATGAACACTGGCTCATATGGGACAGGGACAATGCAGTTTCAGGCATAAAACTTTTGGAGTTCAGAGACACCAGTGAGACAGTATTAGACTAGAAATGGCTGCCTTTCTCCTCAATCTTAACTTCTATCCAAATGACATTTATTTAAACTGCTACTAAAGACATAAAGCTGGGGCTATGTTTAAAGGCTTTATCTCTGTAAATATTTGGAGAGCTATAAATACTGAGCCATTTTCATAACATGAATATTGCACTTACTGTTCTGTTGCTATGAAAATTACTACAGATATACTTCCAATTCTTAATTTCTTTGATTTGCCAAGTACTTGTTTGAAAAGACCAAAAGAAATCTTATGTTTTTTGCTATTTAATTAGCCACTGGAGTCAAAAGTCACAGCACAGAGCAGGAACTGAAAACCCAGTGGTGGAGGCAGACAAAACATGTAGTGCACTAGCATGGTATACAGCTGTATGCCCCAAGTGAGACTTATTATAATCAGACAGTCCATGAATCAAGCCCTGACTGCTTTCTGTGTTTGGGGAAAGGAGGGAGTGGGAAGGGAGGCTGGCTGAAGGTCTGAAATAAACCTTGCTTCTTCTGAAAGTCACATGAATAGCAATGGCTTCCAAATTTCACAGTACTTCTGTCCATTTTTGGCTGGGTTTTTTTTTTGGGTTTTTTTTTTTTTTTTTGGTTATCAGCTAGTATTTAGGAATGAATTAAAAGAAGGAAAGCATTTCAAGGCATTTTATAAAAGTGCAGAGCAAGGATGTCTTGGTAGATGAAGGAGCAGTGAGCTGGGCATGGAGTGATTGAGTTCTTACCTCCAGCATTGCCAGAGAGTTTTTGCTTTATCAGAGATCATGACTTGATTAGAGCAGAAAAAAAAATCATAGCAACTTTTTACATATTTCAAGACTTCTTTGTTTAATCAATCTGTGCTTCAGCCTCCTCACAAAACAGAACGCCAGTGCCAGGAGGCCAGGTAACCCTTTCTTCACTACGAGAATGCAGCACTAACAGCCCCCTGGTTCCAATCCTTGCACAATTTACAGCCATGTTCCTTGAGGAATAAAGCAGATTAATGCAACCCCACTGCTCTTTGGAGTCAGAGAAGTGCCATCTGCATGTGTGTGTTCCTTAAGACAGGTTCCGCTTCTGCTGTTTCAGCCCTAAAGAAGTGTTGTTCTCACATGCACAAGATTCATAAAAATGCTCTTTGTGACTCCTGTCTCAGAGCAGAAAGGGGCAGTGGCTCCGCCAGGTCACTTTACACTTCTGGTCCTACTCTACTTCCCCAAACCACCTTTGATCCACCTGGTACTACAGCTCCAATTATGCTGCTGTTTTATCTGAGAGCATGTCTTCCACGGAAAGCATCCAAATGCAGCAATAAAAATAGGTCAGGTCTATCTTATAGCTCGGATTCAAGGTTTTGACCTCCAGAACAGTCTGATTAAACTATGAGAAATCTAGAGAGATTGGATTCCACACTGTAACTTCCTTGAGGATGATGCCATTGGCTGAAGTCACTTATTTTTTTAACAAAAAACCCTCCAAAAACCAAAGGAGACAAGACAGACCAACAAGCATAACTTGAGGTGCTCTGCCACAAGGGCTACAAAGAACTGAAAGGCTTGAGATCTCTAACTGCAAGTAAATAAAACAAGCATGAAAGACTCCTAAATAAACTTTCTCAACATACAGGGACTATTTTCAATCAATCATTCTAAATATTGTCATGTTGAGTAACATTATTTAGCAACAGCTGTTGCACTAGAATTTCTGACTTGAATACTGACAAGCTAACACCACAACCCTGCTTAAAGCTAGTAAGACAGCCAAGTAAAATATTGCAAATATTAATAGCAGAACTTGCCAATAAACGCCTCATAGAGTAGCTTATCTGCTGCTGCAAATGGATGAAACCCTGCTGCAGTCAGTGAAGCAGGATGTCAGTGCATGATTGGGAACTGAGGAGGATGCTGAGGTTAACAATTTCTCCTTTGAAGGGAGGTAAGACAAGGAGGTGATGGTGACCAGAACCTGTGTTTTTACACCCAAGACCGTGTCTCTATCAACCTGCCGACTTCAAACATGAGGCTCTAGTAGGGGTCAAATTCCAAGCCAGAGACAGAAATGCCAAGGTCTTAAAAGGCACTGCTCCTTCCAGCCATACTTAAGCCTTACCTGGGTATCCAGCCTAAGAAGTACATCTCAGTCTTGGCAAACTGGTAAGACCTTAAAGCCTGCTGAATACAGTTAGAAACAATTGTACACAAGACATCCAGTCAAAAGAAAAAGGGAAAAGCCAGGTGATTCATGCCGCCTAACTTTTAACACGTACGGGCTGGACAACAACAGGGTCTAGTCACCTTGGCTGCCGTCACAGCCAGCAAAACGAGACAGGCACTCTGAAGGTGTGACTGACCCAAGCAGCTTCAGATGTTCACATCAGAATAAAATTAATAGCCTGCTAAATTCTACACCGATGAGCCTTCCCTGATTACAGAGAGAAACCAAGGCAATTAGCTCAGCAGCAGACGTGTAATGAACCCTAAAATGTGGACTTGCCCCTGCCACCTGCCCAGGCCAAAGTTCAAAGCATGAGTGTCCCACAAGCCTGGGGCAGTGCTGTGAGGCACACGCTGCACTTTACCTGAAGAGACACGGAGCAGAGCTCTTGGGAGAAGGCCCCGGCAGAGGCAGAGCCCACTACAGACAAAATGCTCTGCACTTCACCATCAGGTGTTTCATTTGGGGCAGTTGCCCACAGCTTTCCACAGCAGGGGTACAAGACCATTGCCTCGGACAGTGGTACTTTACAGCCCTTTCCCCTCACAGAGGGAAAAACCAAAATCAGCTTCACCACAGCTTAAATTCAGTGCTTTGGCTTCTCCATCCTGACTTTGGGTGCCTGCTTTACCCTGGTACTGGAGTCAGCCTCACCACAGGCTGGGCACAAGGTGGGCATGGCTGGAAGACAGACACTTGACCAGCTCCCTCCCTGTGCCTGTCATGGGACTACTCACCCCTCCCTCCCTTCCTCAGAAGGGCATCACAAAGCAGCAGCTCATTTTCCTTCAAATACTGCAGCAAGCCCCCTAGTCCCAGCAGTGCTCCTGACCTCTGCTCTGGAGCACACAGGAAATTCTGGAGCACCATCATGTACAGTTTCAGTGGCCTTGCTGTTGACACTGTTTCAAAAATGGATGGCATGCTAAAATCATAATAAAAATAGAATCCTGAGCACTGTTCCTGCTAATGACTACTTTTTACATTAAATTCAAACATGTATTACACACTTTTTTCTATTACAAAAAGGGAAAAGAGAATTTGATAATAATTGGAGAACGCAAGGGCCAAATTTCATCATATTTTTCTTTATTTTTACTCAAACCGGAGGAAGAAGAATGCTTTTACTCACCAGACCATACTCCTACAAACATATCGATAGGCTACCAGGTTAACACTGACCTGTGATTAGAGCAACCACCCCTGTCAAATCTACTTGAGCTAAGAGCTTCGGGGATTTCATTTAGGACAGCACAACTGCAGAGCCATAGCCCAGTATTTTCACTGCACTGCCTTGCTCTTTGCAAAGCCTCTCCAGCCTGCTTCCATCTCAACTGGGGCTCTTGCAGCCAGCAGTGGGGCCATGTCAGTTCACATATTTTAAGGTTTTCCTCACAACTGTGAGGGATTGGAAAATGAGGCTTTGATGTATTCAGGACATGTGCTTGAGATTACTTGTGTACCTAGATGCTAGCACATGTGCCTGCAAGTTGTGATCTAAATTTGTTTATCCCTGGAAGCTCAAGTTTGCAGCTGTGGGTGGAGTTTGTGTACAATTCTACAACTGCATGCCAGTCTGTGGTCAATAACACTCTATAGACCATATTCAGTAACAATATTTGAGTCTATATTGAAGAATATTATATTATTGCAGAATATGAGCTACAGCAGATAAGGCCCACATAATGAAAACAACATCACTTCAAAAGAGGTGGTTGAAAATTAATTTGAAACCCATTTAGAAAATTATTTCAGGATTATTAAGGATTAATTAAAAAACGCCATCTAGAATTCTTTCTTTTTGCAGCTGTATATTCTGCGCAATTTTATGAGTTCCTGCACCTACAGGAAAGATTTACGTATTTTATGTAGCTTTTAAAAATTCTGATATGACAGGCACTATCTAAATATTCTTGTACATATAAACAAGAGTGATCCATGCTGCATTGTGTTACAACCAGACTACGCACTCTTCACTGAAGAGGAGGTGTTACAAGATCTTAATACAGAGTTCTGCAAGAGGAGGCAGGATTTTTGGGGGGTTTTGCCTTTTTTTCAACAAGTGATATCTTCTGTGGACTTCTCCAAGATAAAAAACCAAACTGACCCATACCAGTTACATTTCTTCAGCACTTACAACTTTCAGACGTGCTATTCCTGTTCAAGTCAGTAAGAGTTTTACAGCTAAATCTAACCCTGCATGTTTTGCCAATCTTCTCTGCTGATTTTGTCCTAGAAATGCAGACACTTGGTACATATATACCAGTGAGACTGTATTAAAAGCCACAGCAGGTAGAAAATAATACAGCCCAGGGAAGTTTTGTTTTTGACTCTCCTCATAATCAAAGCTATGCACAAAGCACAATGAAGCACAGTAAATAAAGACATTTCACACAGACAAGCACGAAAATCTTCCAAAACAAAGAAAATTAAATTATCTTTCAACTAAAGAACACACTGCAATGAAAGACTAAATGAGCAGTTCTAATTAAAACCATGCTGTGAATCTCCTACTTTCCACCACAAAAAAAAAAAATCAGCTAGTATTTGTGTATGTACAGCCACCCTCCAAAACCAGTCAAGCAGCTTTCCAGCCAAACAATGCAAGACACAGCATCTCAGAGCTGCGAAACATATTGAAATTATTTCCATAGCAATCATAACAACAACATGTCAGGCAGGGAATATGCAGGGAAGGGGGTGGCAGCAGGAGCTCAGCCCCTCACCAGCCCTGGTGCTGCCTGCTGTCCCCGGCGCGCTGCTGGGAGCACTCGCGCAGCATCCGCCTCTTGCCCCACATCCATCTCCTTGCCCCATGGCTGCATCCAGTGCCCTGCTGCCCTGTGTGTCGGCGCTCGCCTTGGCAATGGTTGGTCCCATCCAAAACAGGCACTCACACCCGTGCGCACGCAGGAAAGCCAAGGCGCTGCTAGTCCTGGCCGCTGGCGAGCACAACCAGCACCGTGCAAGCCCTGCTCAAGCTTCTTAATCCTGACATGTCGCAACCATTTCAGGCTCAGGTGTCTCTGCTTGCAGTGCTAAACCAAGCAGCTGCCTCAGATGAAAACGCCAGGAGGGGAATGAAAGCTCGGGACTAACCCTCTATGCGTGAGCTGCACCAGGGCTTCATGCACAGCGCATCTCTGAACAGCTCTCCAGAAACGAAACATGATCTCTCTCCCACCCCACTCCCTTCTAGCTATTTATCTGTTTGTGCAGTCACGATGTGCTGCAGGCTTCCCGAAGGTGAGCCACTGTCCTTCCATGGGCAGAGAGCCGAGAGGACGGGAACGTGCGGCTTATTAAGCACAACATGTATGGGCATCCATGTCCTGCACGGAACATGCATGACAAGCTGATACTGCTGTTTGCATGCCGGCACAGGGACATCAAGCAGCTAAATATAATAGACTTCACTGAGCAGTCTAAATTACAGACTTGGATGACATGAAGAAAGGTACAGTTTGCCCAAAGACAGAGGAAAGTAATGGGACGATTTTGGACAGTGATGGAAAGCTTGGCTCCATTATCATCACACCTGACTTGCTATCAAGCCATCCAGTAAAAGCTTCAGAGACTTCATGGCATTAGATGTGGACAGGCACAATGGTGGCAGAACAAAAACAACATGCAGTCATCCTAAGGGATCACAAAATCAAAGGGACTGAAGACAGAGGAAAACGAGGATCCAGTTAGCAGCATTCACCTGAAAAGCATCAGAAGGAAGTAGCAATATACAGGGAACCTGTAACTGATGCCCAAAAAGCATCAGATTTTTAAGAGAGAAAACTTAGGAGGTCTCCTGAAAAGCAGCAAAGAGGCCTGCAAGAACAGAATGCAGCTACTGCAACTTGCTCCCCTTTATCATGCTATTTTTGGGCAGCTGGCAGCCCCACACTCACGCCTGACACCCAATCTCTTTTAACACCCGTGGCAAGGCAGCAAAAATGTCTTACACCAGATTTTGCAGCCAAATAACCTCGGTGACAATACATTGCACAATTAATTGCCAGTTATCAATGTATTCTTGCTTGGTAGAAAACTTAAGCACATATTCAACATTTAATCCCACTTTATGAAAGTTTAAGGATGTATTTAAGTGCTCGGTTTCACTGTAACAGATCACTTTGCTCCATCTCTTTTACATTTCTTCCCCCTCTCATTACACAGAACTGGACCAGCAGTATTTCTACATGAGTAGGATTGCAAGTGGCGAGGGAGCAGTTCTATTTCTCGTGAGGACAATGGGTTTTCACTAGGATTCACATTTGGCTGTAACACCATGTTATCAGTGTCCCAAAGAGCAAAACTCATCAAGGAAGACTCCAGCGTCTGTAACTCCCCAAAATGTACCTACACTGTGCCTGCAAGTGCTGTTTACTGCATTTGAAACCTGGGCAGCAGACTTTTAAATCCCAGTGTGCATAACGTCTGCATGCAAACCAAAAGCAGGAGTTCCTCTGCTTTATTGGGTATTGAAACATTAAAAACAGGTGTTTAAAAACTGCATTACAAATCTGTCTGCAACCTATATTATTTTTACCATGTGTAAGTAAATTGATCACTAGCATGTTTCAACTGTTTCAGTGAAAATATGCAACTCTTGCTAAATTATTTCTTAAACATGTGGAGGGAGGAGAAAGTTTATTTGATTTCACTGCACTGACAGCATGCAACGAATTTTACTTCTGTGTATGTATAAGCAGATGCTGTAATGGATCATCTCCCTTTCATGGCATGTATCAAAGAAGATCTCAAGCTATTCTTCACAAGGAAAAAAATTATAAACCCCTGCTCATAATGGAAGATGCAATGTACTTTTAGAGAGCAACTGAGTAATTTGACACCCTATTTTCCACTAATTCAGCCTGTTAGTTGAAATAATGACTAATTAAAATGGAAAATCTATATTATAACCATATATACTGATATTCCAGATCACAAGCTGTGTTACAGATGTAATTTTTTACTCTTCTTATATATAAAAATTAGAACGTATAAAATCAGAAATTCCAATGGAGCTAGGTTGGTGTGAAAGGGACGTGAAATATGAACTGGCCCCCAGTATATCTTCATACAGAATGCAGGCAATATGATTTTCATGATACATGTTTTATGTAATTTGGAGCACCAAGGAAAAAAAAATCATTTGCCCTGAGATATTACTTTTAGGAATAGAGGACAGATGTCTAGTTCCCAAAGCCGACTTGTAAAAAATTAATTGCCTGCCTCATGGAGGTTAGCAGTGTTTGGCAGGTAGGTTAGCTCAGCTCATAATGAAGCATCTGGCTTCTGGTAAAGCTGCATTTTAATTTTAACTGTGTTTCATTCCAGATTTCGGCTGCATGTTATCGTGCAATAATCTGGCAAGTCTGGAGCAGATTTGCTGATTGGTAACTTTGGTGTAGGTCTTCTCAGCTGCAACCAAAACTAAGTCAAGTGATAACTGTGGTTCATGCCCAGACCACAGCCTCACATACCACCTGAACCTCCCTGAAAAGCTATTTTAAATCCAGTTGTCAACTCCTCACCCACCCAGTCTCATTTTCTCAAAAATGGCTAAACTAAGTAAGAGTCAGCAAACCCCTAAGCATGTGCTTGAATTAAGCAGGCTAAACTGTCTGACTTCAGGAGTGTCCCAATACTGCTTTGAATGTAATTTGGTTTGAGTCTGGGGTTTTGTTGGGTTTTTTAATTGAGGTCTGGTAATTTCAAACAAGCAAAAATCTACCCATATTGTATTTTTCCTTAGAAAAGTGGGTAGCCATTTCTAGCACTACTGGTAGCCTCTTCTGGCTAACCAGAAGCATCTGCAACTTCATCTCTGCCTTCTGATTCTGTGACAGAGCAAGAGACATGGCGTCTGCAACTTTTAGCAGGAGTGATGCAATATTAAGCACAGGACAAAATGGAAAGGGCAAGAAAAACTATCACACTAACAGTCAAGGATGAGTCCTGATTCCTCCCTGAAAAGTAGTAGTATACATTTTACAGGTACACTTCCAAAATTATGATGAATCACCCTTTTAGAAAACATGCAGAAAAAAACCTCTGTCCACAGTGAAAGCGGTTCACCAAGTCAAAAGGATGCAGCACAAGGCCTGAGGAAAAGTAAATGAGGAATCAGAGAGGACTACGACATTTATGTTCTGCCTTTCTTGACCTTGCAGAGACATCTGTCACACTGGTTGTAGACACTCAGAGTGCATGTGCTGCTGGTCACCAAAACCAGCCTGACAAGGGAAGCAGAAAGGATGGCTCTGTGAGCAGTGCTGGAGATAAAGATGACTGCTCTGCTTCCTCCCTAATCTAGAAGGTCTTTGCCTTATCAACTGCCACCAGAGGACAGCTAGAAAATACCCCACACAGTGACACCAATGCCACTGACTCCCTTGTTGCAAAGAAGGAGGCAGAAAGGAAACCAGAAGAGGCCAATGGAAAGGAAAATCAGGAGCTGATATCATCATCCCCTTTCCCAAGGGAATGGAGACAGCACCAGCGGAGGAGGGGGAATGCTTTCCATCCTCTCCTCCCTCAAGGCCAGAAACAACTTCTGCTTTGCCTGCAGCCACTGAGTCCAAACTGAAGGCAAACCTAGGGCTAAAGCCTTCGGGCTGGAAAGCCAGATTGAATATCTCACTATCCTAACAGCCGGAATATGTACTGCGGCGTCCATCATGCTGAGCGTGGGCGAGGTATCATTTTTAACAGAGAGCAGAGTGCATCCCCCAAGCACTGGCTGATGGAAACTTCGTTTTTCATTTGGAAAGGGCTGTTGCACCAAACAGCAGAGGCCTGTCCCCAGGATGGCTCATAAATCAGAACTGAAGCTGCATTTTCAGGGTCATGAAATCTTCTCTGGCTGACAGCAGCACACTTTCCAGGATGGCTCCCTTCTGGACTTACCCCTCCTCAGGGAGGCCACAAGCTAATGATACAGCTGTGCTTGTGGAGCTACTCTGTGGAACCAACTTCATGTGAAACCCAAAAATGAGAAACTCCCTTCTTTCCAAAATACGCTCTCCTAACAAAAAAAAAAAAAAAAAAAAAAAAAAAAAAAAAAAAAAAAAAAAAAAAAAAAAAGTGATGAAAAGCTTTCAATGGGCGTTCTTCCATTTGCTGGATTTATAGAAGCAATAGCAGCCTTAAAACATCTGTCAAATCATTCTACTTTTCAGTTTTGATTATCTGTCTGCTAGTTTGAGGTTTAGCTTTAACTATACAGATGCAAGAAGTGAGAAAGCCATTCAGCTCAGATTTATTCTTAAGAAGTACCGGCTGTCTAAAACAAAGCTATAAAGTGTAGGCTCCCTGTCTGGTTAGTTATGTGATTGCACGGCTTTGTGCTATCAATTGCAACCTGGCTAACAGGTGCTTGCCAATGTCTTTATATGC
Source organism: Pachycephala philippinensis (assembly GCA_013397055.1). Taxonomy (NCBI): domain Eukaryota; kingdom Metazoa; phylum Chordata; class Aves; order Passeriformes; genus Pachycephala; species Pachycephala philippinensis. The sequence continues at coordinate 563,589 of VWZT01000748.1, forward strand.
CCACCATAAGGAAGGATTATATTTCCATCTGAACGAAAGGGTGATGCTGCCTTCTAAAAAGAAGCTAAGAGCAGGACAGAGAGGAAGTCCGCTGTGGCATGATGAGTTGAATCACTGCTTACTAATGAGAATATGCCCTCTGCTCGGCTCTAATAGACCCAGAGAGGGAAGGGGAAAGCAGCTAACACTATTTTTTCCACATCCTCTCCTCTTGGTCAGGTGTCAGATGGCCATGAGCTGGACCCACCAGGGACTGTTTTTTCTTTCTAATCCCCTTGACTCACTCAGCAATGGTAGCAGCTCTGTTGTTTAAAACAAACTTGCAGCAGTGGGGGACTCCTACCAAGAAAAGCACTTATGAACACACTGCAGGTCCCACACAATGGGACTTGCCATGGGTTTACTCTTGCTGTGCAGCAGCAGAACATTGCTGCAAGGGACCTGGCCTGTTCTGTCTGGAAGAGCCTTCCTCTTGGCTTCCTTATACCTTCATCTTCTTCCTGTCATCAATGGTGAACACCTCTTTCCAGTCTTTTCCTTTAGCTCTTCAGTTCTCTCTTTTTCCCATCTAGCCTTCTGGTTATCACAGGACTGTCTGACCTCGTGCTGTTGGCTGTGTGTGAAGAGAGGTGCTGATCAGTGTGATGGCCCCTGAAGTTACAGTGCTTTGTCAGCGAGGCTTTCTATTCCCCAAGGGGTTTGCAAAAGGTATTCATTGCTTATGGGTCTGAAGATAAAAGGGTTCTGGCAGATACCCGTGGTGGCCAGCACCTGCACTGGGACTTTGTGCTTGTTATCCGAAAGCAACAAAACCAACTGATCCATGGGAAGCAAACAATAACAGGCTCCATGTGTTACTGAGGCGCACAAATAACTCAGGGGCATGTTGGTGCCTAATTATGGTGATGTGGAGATGTACAAAAAATACCGAGGCAGTGATTGCCATAGAGGAGAGTCTGACACTTGTTAGTCATAAGGGGATTTAAAAATCCCAACATATGCCTCAAGGCCTTTGAAAATCAGACCTGAAATGCCTACTTGAGATCTTGTCAAGAAAGGACACAGACGATTCTTGTGAGCAAATGTCCTGGCACAGACAACATTTTGACTATGTAAATCAGCAGACAAATCATTGTATTTTGCCTGTAAAATGAGGGAGTTCAGACTATTCAGCTGTTCACAGGCTCAAATCAAATTTCGTATGGGAGCACAGGAGCCATACACAACCTCTACCACCTCACTGCAAAGAGGTACAGTGAAAGGCAAGGCAGCATTCACTGTATATTTCATATTAACCTAATTTTTCAAGAGGAAAACAAACTCTGGATAGTACTGGCTACTTAGATATAAACGGAAAACCCTTACAACTCTTTTTCTTTCCTTTTTCTAATCAATTTATCTACTTCATGTTAGGAGTGATATTGAAGAGAATTCCTGGCATATTTTGTGTCAAAAAACCTAGTAATAATCATGGCTTTTGAAAGTGCTTACTAGTGCTACTCTGTGCATTTGAGTATTTTCTTTCACCATTGAGTACGATCTTCTATGGGAGTACATCATGCCCTTTAATTAAACATTCTTGAGTATTTGGATTTTATCTCACAGATACACCACACCCTGCTTGTAAAAATTCCATCTCACGCAGTCAAAGTGCTTGACTTATTTCAAAGATGAGTTATTAATTAGAATATCTACAGACCATATATTTATAATCTGGTGCCATCCCTCCCTGGCGAGCCCAAACTTTTATCTGTTGGATTACTTACCTGCAGCTGAAACAGAGCCATCACTGCCTGGAATGTAAACCCCATCTTGTGCAACTCCTCACCATTACTCTCAAAATGAAGAATGGGAGATAGGTCCAAACGGAGGACATTTTTAAGATGTTCTGGATATAAATCACTTGAATTGAATTCGCCTCAGTTAAAATGTGTCTGTAGCTATGTACGCTGTGCGTTTCCTAAATACCCCATTCACTTCATCTTGCTTTGTTTGAGAAATCCTCACCCTATGAGTTCACCTCATGAACTCTTGAGAAAGAGTAGGTGCCAGCAGGATGCTAACAGACAGGATTTCACTCCTCAGAGTGGTCTCAGGTTTAACCCTCACCTGACACAACATGCAGCTTCACAATGCCTGATGCCAGCCAGGACACGGTCCCTGTTCTGACTCAGAGGTGGGAGTACTCCACTCTGAAATCACCAAAGGCAACAGCAACTCGCAAAATACTTCCCCAAGCCAAGGGGTGAAAGCCAGTGCCAGCCGTGAGCTCACCAGCACCGCTCCCCAGTACCGCTCACTTGCCAATCCTCTGCGGCATTTTTAGCTCGCTAGGTGCGCCGGCTCATCCCACTCTCCAAACGTTTAGCAATCGGGAGCAGCGATAGCTTGGAGCTGCCATGGCAGCCAAACACCCAAACAGGCAAGAACTAAATGTGAGAGAGAGGAATATTGTTACCAGGCTCATGAGCCTTCTCAGGCAACTTGAAGTGCTCCAAACGATATCGTTCCTAAGTGCAGCGGGGAAGGTGTGCCATTCCACAGAAGGGAATCCACGAGAAATCCTACTGGCATAGGATATGCCTGGGAGATGGCCCACAGGAGCTTCCAGTGTGCAAGTCCCATGCATGATGCAGAGATGATAAGGAGCAAGTGGTGGACATCACCACAGGCGGCCTCCAGCACCTACCAGGCTTGCCCTTTGCATGGGTCAGTCTGAACTCCTCAGACAGCCTGCCATGCTCAGCTCTGCCTGCCCCTTCCCAAGCTCAGGTCTGGGAGAGAAAAGCAATCTCATACAGTGGTGGCATTGCGCACAGTGCCAGGTCCTCAGCTTTACATGTAGCCCTCTCCAGCTCCACAGGAAAGTCACCAGTCTGGAGGAGACAAGGAAAAAATTGGTCTCCAACCTTGGGCTTCATGTCATACCCAAGAGAGACTCCTGGCCTCCTATGCCACTGCTCTCCTCATCCAGCATGCTTGCCTCAGAAACCTTTGATCCTCAGACATTCTACCTCCTAAAAGAAGAGATGGATCAGCAGCGAGCAAGCTAATGTTGCCTGGAAAAAATAGATAAATCTGCTCTGGCTGCAGAGAAAGCAACCTCCTGGCAATTTTGCTTGGGAACCACACCATGAACAGGGGATGCTTTTTGGATTTACTTCTCCTCTGCCTTCGTGTGCCCAACAGATTTGTCGACGTATTAATGTGAGAACATCTCCTAGTTTGGGAAGCAAGATGCAAACGAGAGTGGGTTTGAAACAAAGAGAGAGAAACAGAAAAACAGAGAGAGGAGAGACCTCATCCATATTCTCTTCTCATTGAAGACAAAGGGGAAGAGCTTTAACAACAGCAGAATTAAAGGAAGTTTCCCTAAAGTACCGACGTAAGAAAGACCTGACTGTCAACATGGGAAAAAATGTAACACAAAAAGGTAGTACCAGAGGTCAGAGCAATTTTACGAGAGTTTTCCCTGAATCAACAGAATAGAAAACAGCAGAAATATTAAAGAGCAAAAAGCCTGATCCAAAATCTCTCACCTGAAGACACTCAGATTCTGTTTGAGCTTACATCTGGGTTTGAACTTCAAAACTTGGGCTCCTTTCTGTATAACCCAGTGGGATGGATCAAACCTGACCCAAACAGCTGCAACATCTGGAAATATGTTGATTCAGAGATGCATTTTTCAGGTTTTGTCTGTCACCAATTTATCAGAAATTACTCTCTAGATTTCCCCCTCCTCTTTTATTTATACATACTTTTGTTTTTCAGGTACTTCTTTATTTGTAAGTACTTGCTATTTCTCTTACAAAATTACTTAGAAATACTTTCTTTCTTTTTGGAAGTACTTTTAATTCATCCATCAATTAATCTCTGGTCTAAGTCAGAACTTTTATGCATTTCTTCAAACAGATATCTGGCCATGATGGCAACGTCAGCACGGAGAAACTATTCTGCACCTCTTTATGTTTCTGTTCTTTTTGGAGAAAAGGATGTTCAGGTTGTAATAAAAGGACTGAAAAATACATTAATCCTTATTAGGCCGGTAGAGCCAATTGACAGGGCTGGGACTGCCTGCTTCCTCCCCTCTCCCTTCATGCCCTTCCGTAATTTCCTCTCCTCTCTTCTGACACTTGTTTGTGTTTGGAAGTAGCATGCTCACTGCTGACAGACCGGGACAGGGGATGAGAAGGGAAATGTCTGGACACATTTAGTCCAATTAAATGTTGGCATCACATTCATTCTTTCCAAAAGGCATGTAAGAAACTTTAAGTGCCAAGCTGGCCATTGCAAATTGATGCCTCCCCATTTGCATTTCCTTGCATCGAGCCACAAACAGAGCAGGCATTAATTGTCAACAAGCCACAAGCCCCTCTTTAATATCATTCACAAATGTTCTGCTAAAACCTTTCAACTTCCAGCAGACAACTTTCATAATCCCATGTCACTGACGAGTTCTGGCAGAGCTAAAATGTGTTTGCTGCCGACAACTCCCCTCACTTTCCTTTTCCAGCTGTGGCAGCAGTACACATTTTCATAGCAGCATTCTCTGCCCAGTGTCATCCCAGCCTCCCACCGTTCCTTCCAACGACGTGTTTGCTAACAGGGGTTTACAGCAAATAAACAAACACGCACAGCCCTGCACGTGTGGTCCGTACATCATATTGAGCCATCTGGGCTTTCAACAAGCCACTGCTCCCACAGCACGGCTTGTGGCACGTGCCCAAGCAGTGTGAGCATGGCAGCAGTGCCCTGGCATGCACGGGTCCTGTGGCATCTGGGCAGCAATAAAACCTGGGCTCTGCTGCACAGAGGGTCACAACTGTGATGGGTGGAACTAGGAGTTTAACTGCTGGGTGAGAAAGCAGCAGCTGAGCAGGGGCAGGCACAGTCTCCCCCTCTCTCCCACTATTTTTTTCTTTTTTTTTGTTTTAAACAACCAAATCTTGTTCTTCCTACTCCTGAGCAAAGCCCTTTAAAAATGAATGAGACTACTCATATAAACGAATTAAGGGTCAGTTTAGAGTATTATTAAATTAAATGCTTTATACAGAGTAACTAAAGAGCTTGGCAGAATTCATGAAACTAGATTCAGGCCTCAGATGCTTTCCAGAGCAGCTGGAAGGGTTTTAGGAACTGAACAGAAGAAACTCTAAAAGAGTTTGCTCAGAACTCACTGCAACATCCAAACCAGCGACATACTTCTACATCACTGCTACAGCCCTGCACTCCAACATGCATTCACAGTTCTGATTAGATCCAACTGCAAGTTAACGACTAAATGTACTGAGGCACATCACCAGCTGATTTCAGTATAAACTGCATGTCTGGAGTCTGACTGCACAAATAGGTCCATGGTCCACTTGCCAGCTGAACACTCGCTGAGTCCTACACGGACAGAGCAGCAATCCACTTGCCCTGTATTCACATTGCTCTTGCATTGTTTTCACCAAAGGCTTGATCCACCCAGTTTAAAATATGCTCTAAAGTGTGCTCACGTGCAGGAATCTCTGAGGACAGGAAAAATCTCCCACTACTTTTTGGTTTTAGAGAAGAAATGGCGCTCGCCACAGAGCACTGAGATAAACAACCTGCACTGCTCGTTACACATTTTGGTACCTGCACAATGGGGTGGCCCCCCGCTGATGCCTTCACAGCCCCTCGACTGCCTTCTGTCTCGTAATGAGCTCGGTGGTGGGATTTCGGCTGCACTTCGATACGTAGTTCGTAAGGTCCTGAGTGAGATGGAAGCTGCCAGTCAAGAGCAGGCAGGGATGGGCTGCAATGGAAAGGAAAACAGATTAAAAATTAACATCAAGTACACTATCATAAACCACAAGCAGCCATCACTGTTACTTTAAACACCGTGTCTTGCAGTTCATCCTTCACCATCTTACAGTTAAAATTTCATCGATAAGGATAACGACATTACATAAGTAATTTAGAAGCTAATGGCTATTTCAGGAAGATTTATGGGTCGAGCGTATCTGTTGGCCCAGATGCTACCTGATTTGTATCCAAAATTGATAATTTTTAAGACACAGATTACAAATATCTTAATATGTTAACTCTTAAAGCAAAAGAAAAAAGGTAGGCAGAAAGACACAAGGGGAGTTTTAGGAGGAAGATTTCTGCAGTGAAAGTGAATGCCAAACTAGTTTGGCATTTAATGAATCTAATGGGTTTCAACAAATCTGCTCTGTGTACAGGGGGTGGAAAGAAGAAAAAAAAGCCATTTCCCTGCTTCATTCCCAACACAAAGCATGTCTGAGAGCCTTGTGAAGCAAAGCTGATCTCTTCTGGGTTAATGCAATGAAAAGAAGCAAGCTCTGAAGTCACAACTTGCTTATGAATCCTATTGGTGGTGATGAGCAAGCCTGCAGAAAATGCAGCTCACTCTCCTGGCTCAGTACTGACTCTGCAATTAACTAAAATACTAAGGACTCATTACCATCAAGCAGCCCAACAGCAGGCAACGGTGGGAAAGTGGCATTCTTAGAAACCCTCTTCCAGTATAAAAGCACACTTGAAAATAGCTGGGAGACCTCTAAGAAATGCCAAGTTAATGCTTTGAAAGAAAAGAAACAAGGACTGTAGAAACAGCAGCCCTGAGACAGACTTATTAATCTTAAAATTGAAGCAATATGCTTCACAATTAAAACATTAATTTCATGTCCACTCTATATTCTTTTCTTTGGTGAACTCTTTTCATTGAGTGTCCTTCAAAAGTCTTTACGAGTAGTTAAAATAGCACAACTGCAACTCACTCCCCTGCCCTTTTATGTAAAACTTTATTACTTCTCCCATCAGCTTGGAGAAGATGTCCAGCAAGCAGAAAATTGTGTCTCTCAACCCTCCCTCAACCCTTTGTAGGTGCCATGGGCCAGGGCTCCCCGGCGCTGTGGGAGGACTTGTGCCACCACAGCCTGCAGGTGAGGACACTGAGGGCTCATCAGCTCTCCTGATGAGGAGGCTGGGTACTGGGGATTTACTGGATCCTTGCCTCACTGCTACAGCCTGGGAGCAATGACAGTGTTGAGCAGCAGGGATCACGGCTGAAATCTGCCTGAGAGGAAAAGGATGTGCAAGAGCTTCCACACTGGATGTGTACACTTCAAATGTTCAGCTGGAGGCTGGATACTCCACGTTACCATGATCTTAACACCATCCCAGTGGTCCACACGCAGTGCACTTGTGGCTTCTCAGGCACTACAGCTTTCACATTCCCCAAGGCAGCCCTGCTGACTCCACTGAAGAACAGAACTTCTACCACTAGCACAGGCAGGTTTTTTGCTTTGCCTTTTCGGTTTTTGTGAGTGCTTACCCAGCCCTGTATCATGAGCATATTGAATTCACATCTGCTAGTGCCTGTGTGCATATGCACTGCTGAGACTTCAGGTGGTGCTAAGTTTTCCTACATTATCTTTCTTCATTGTTTACGAGTCTGAGCCATGTATTTGCATGCCTATGGACACACACCATACACATTACAGGGGTCAGCTGGAGCCACTAAGTCCCATCCCGGGTGAGGACCAGGATCACCTTTGCTCCCTGGGCACCTCCTGCTACCCCAGGACAGTTCACTGGCAAGTTGCAGGCTCCAAACTTCCAGCTATTCTGTTCTCCCGCCCTCAGGACATGCAGCCCCGTAACAGAGAGGAAGAGAAGTATCCATCCCAGCTCACCCTAAGTGGGAGTTCATCTAACAGAAATTTGTTGCCTCTGTGCAGGTTCTGAGCTTCCATGAACATCTGGAGTCAGGAGAAGCCGGGGGGGCACTCTCTCCACTGGCAAGATCCTGCCAGGGACAAACCCTGAATTTGCCTTCTGCCCCTCCACACACGGAAGCCCCTGCCTCGGCTACAGGCAGGACTTTGTACCTTCTGAGCTCCTGTGCAAGCCTTTCCCCCAAAATGCCCAGGGCCTGTCCTGGAGGTGAGGGGAAGCTCTTCTACTACTACACACTCATAGAAGGAATGAAGAGACAGCAGAAAATTACAGACAAATGGCCATTGTATGTAGCCACTGCTCTTTGCCTAGCACTTTAGGTACACATATTTTAGTCTGAAAAAAAAAAAAGTCTNGACTAATGATAAATGACAAAGAGTAGAGCAAAACAGCTGTGCCTCTCCTGGTGATGATCAGCACACATTTTTAAACAGATGTTTCTGGTTTTAAGTAAATTCTCACTTGATGGATTTTTTTTTCTGAGGACACAACATCTATCAGGTTAGAAATTTTTAACACTTAATTAAAAAGGATAACTCTGACTGACAGCATGGAGCCCTTAAGTGAAGAGGGTTGGGTTTTTTTTAAGATATATCGAAGTGATAGTTTTGTAATTAATGACATTTCTTTAAAAAGAAAGAACCAAAGAAAAAACACACAAACTCTCCCTTTCAAATCAGCACCTGAAAATGTTAGTATAGTTAAGTTGTAAAATTCATGTTCTCAAATAAAGCCTGAAAATAAAAATACAGTTTGCCATTAGCCTGAAATCTACAATCAAAATTCCAAAGCACCACCTGCCCAATTATAAATTGACAATTAATGGGAGTTTTCCTGATAAAGGAAGCAAAGTGATGCATTTAGCAGTTGTCATGGACTGGGACTGTCAGAGCTATTTCCTATGTTAGGTTATCTTCATCATGCACTTAATTTCCTGTGGCTAAACGTGGTTAAAGGAAAAAGCCACCAAGCAAATGGTGTAGTGGTAAAATCAAATCTGGTTGCTGCAAATATCAATTTGAAAAGGCCCAAACTACCTCATCAAGCCAGCGTCACGTGGAGGGGAGAAGAGGCCCACCACAGCAGTCAAGAAGAGGAATAAAATGTCTTCATGCAGTCTTCCTATCAAATACACATCAGTGTTTTTCCCTCAGATCGCATTTTCCACCAGCTGAAAACCTGTCCCGTTCCTTTCTGCACCCTAATAAATCTCACTGTAGTCCTCCTAAATGCTGTAATGAGGTATGGTTGCTTCAAGGCAGGTTCAAAAAACCTGGTGCTACGCTGTAGAAAACTGGCTCAATATAACTCCGTCCTACATAAATCAGATTAAAAACCAGATGAATAGTGATTTATTTTGCATACACCAGATACACAATATGATTAAATCAAAAACAGATTATCCAGTCTGGCTGACTTCTGCCTTTAGCAGAAAGATTTATCAAGTTACAGAAAAACAGAAAAAAAAAAAAAAAAGAAAGATACTAAGCAGCCCACTGGAATATAGAAAGGGAGGAAACAAAGCCAAAAACTTCTGCTAAACTTTGTAAAGGTGTTTAAACTCCATTTTCACGACTGCTATCCATTTGGGAATTAAATTACCGTTATGCTTTCTAAGCTACTAGGTGCCCAAGGCCACTTAAAAAAGAGATTCACAAACATTTTTTGTCCCAAACTGCAGAAGGTATAAGAACAACTGCCAGTCTCCCCCTGGGACTAACCCTGCTCTTGGCCAAGTACCACAGCACAGAGTCATCTACCCCAGACAGCTGCCTGAGAGTGGCGTAAGCCATTGCCTAGAAGGAGAAGATGCTCAGTGTCTTTCAGCACCTGAAGTAAACTGAGCAACCTAGAAGGAGTACCGCTGAGACTGGGTGCCCTGTGCTAAACTTATTTTTTTGTGACAAGGAGTTTTCCTACAGAAACAAAACCACTAACTAGAGAAACCACAGGGCTGCTGAAACTTCTACCAGGCTGCTAGCTTGAACCTGCTCCAACTCTGCACCAAATGCAAATATGGTTGCGATTTATTATTTATTATTTGTCTCACATCGAAGTGGATGCCTGTGAAAGATCCCTGTGTTTGAGAGTAAGAAAACAATGGTGATGGCGACGTGTCCACCAACGTGACTGTGGTCAGAAAAATACACCTGCTTTATATTTCACCTATGACTTAACGTGGGCAGATTTTACTCTCTCTTTTTTTGAATTTCCTGTCTGACAATTGAGCAATCTGGCTATGAGCTGTTAAAATAGATGCTGTGTCCCACCCCAGACTCGGCTGTATTTTGCTGGCATGTGGAGCAAGTAGCTCCTCTGTGAAGTGCATGAGGCGCACTGAATTCCTCATGCTGAAGTCTGAAAACATGAGTTGTCGTCATTCTCCCACATAATGCTTCACACTACTGCCCTAAAAATTCACACTCATAGATTGGTTTGCATGGGAAGTTTCACATTTGATGGCTTAGAGAAAGGACAAGAAACTACTGCTGCAGGAATGGAGATAACAAGTGGCTGGCATTGCATTTCTGCTTGTTCTGAATTTAGAATCCCAGGGTGTTAAAATGAGCTGGTGAAGGAAGGCCATTAATAAGATGCTCCTAGGGTTGTTTGAATAAACTGAAAAACAGTCAGGAGAAAGTGGGGAGGATTAAATCAAACAAACAAACAAAAATGTATCAGTTTACTGAGACAGCCTTCCAAGTAGTCTTCAGCCTTATGGTACAGCAACCGAATGTAATCAAAAGCACTGCTACTAGATGGCAAACCAAACATGTTGCAAGCATCCAAATATCCCTATCCGACAGGAATATAGCAGAAAAGTGAAAAAGGCTAGCAGCATTTCGCGCTCTTCCCTGTCCACTTCCCAGCGCCGGCTCCTCAATTAAACTAACGAGTCCCAGGAGATGGTCACTGCCACACAACCACAAGTCCCCACTTCACTGAGCCTTGCCCAGACAGCCCTGCCTTTGCTTTGTCTGAAGAACTTCCTCTCGCCTGCCATAAGCACGCAAGTTCGCCATGGATGCACAGGTCAGCAAATCCGGTGCTGCTGCACCGCTGACTGATCTCATCTCATCTCATCTCATCTCGTCTTAAGATTGCTGGTGCCTCTTTCCACCTTCAGAAAACCCCAATTTCTCGAGAAACTCAACTTTTCCCAAGTAGCGTTGCCCTCTATCTCATGATCTGGAACAAACCACCTCTTTAAAAAAAAAAATAAAGGAAATTAAAAAAAGAAAAAACAAAAGCACCTGAAAGGTCCACAAATAAAAAAAAAAAATAAAAAAGAGGAATGTCTGCAACATTTCAAAATCATAGTTTCATAGTTTGTAAGGAAATCATATGGTTTGGGGCCTCAATTTTTGCATGCTTGAGTTTAATACTGTCAGTGTCCCAAAAGCAGAATCCAAAAAATCCACAAAAACCCCCTAAAAAAGCTCATTCAGGCAGACAAAAGTCAAATGTGCTTTTGCAACTTGCAGGCAGGTATCCAGCCGTACATTCTCTAGGTACAAACTTCAGTCTCCATATGTAACACTACATGACCACGTGCCTGTGAGGTCAAAAACATACATGCATATTTCTGAGGTTGAAAAAGAGACTGCAGCTAAAGAAAATGTGGTTTTCAACAGTTAAGAAAAATACACCGTGGAAGAAAACACCGCAGGGAGTCACCTGTCCATTCCTGGAAACTCCTTTTGGTGTGGTAGACCTCATATATGCCATACGCCCAACCAACAAACCCAACCATTTCTCTTCCTCCTGAAAAACACTGCATTTTGTGCAAATTCAAGTGTTAAAGGCCAACATACTCCCTGGATTAAATTGATAGCACTTGATAGAACTACAATGCATTACTTTTCAAAGAGTAAGAAACTGCCTCCAGGAAATTTCAGGTTGTGTTTAGTCAAATACAGCAGGTGAAGAGGAAGTCATATAAAATGTGCAAGATACTCAAAAACATGGCACTTGGGTGAGTGCCTATACTTTTTATTATGATATAGGGTGATTTAGAACCTGCTTATGAGCAGGTACAGAATACAAAAAATGGGATTTTAGTTTGGAAATAGCCACTAACAGTGCCCCCAATAGCCGAGGGCAGAAGTCCAGTCCTGTACTTCCATTTTGACATTTTTGCCCACAAGACATTCTGCATTACACAGCACGTAGGAGCAATGGAGAAACAGCACAGAAGGAACACCACTGACACAGCAAGGGCTTGAGAAACACAGAGCATCACCTGCTTGTACAGTAACTGCCCAGTAGACGGCTTCTCTTAAAATTATTTGCTGCATTAACTCTAAGAGACAGACTACAGACAGAAACTTGTTCCATTTGGGTGAGACAGCACAATGCATAAATACCAAAATAAAAAAAAAGATCTTTTGAGATAAAAGCTGAAAGGAGCTTCAAAAAGATCATCTCTTGACTCTCTGCACTATGATTTACCTCCAGGACTTTTGGAGGCAGACTGGTATATTTAGAAGACTCATTTTGGTCTAGAAAAGTTATGATTCCCATTGCTACCTCACGGTTTGTTCCAATGCTTCCCCTGAAACCTGTGCTTGGTCTCTAAGTCTACATCCAAAGATTTGGTGCAAGGCCCTGGTCTGCAACCAAAGGACTGCAGACAAATCCCCACCAGCCCTGGGTTAACCTGTGCAGTTCAAGCCTCAGCTGCGAGGTCAGGCTCTACCCTCCCACCCCATCCTGTGATACTCTGCACCCGCTTGCTGAGTCCCATGCAGGAACAGTAACATGTTCGTAGTCTGGAGGGAGAAGTGTGAGCCCAGACCTGCAGCAAAGAGCCCACAGCCTGGGGACCAGGCTGAGCATCGGAGCTCACAAAACACATAAAGACTCTATTTCTGTTAAGGCAGGCATTATTATACTCTCATTACATATTCTTATTATTCCCCTGCTCCAGGATTTGAAAAGCCTAAAGTGGACTGAACTTTAATTATGACAAATTAAAAACATCATCAATTTTAGAAACTATACAAAAAGCAGTTTCCCTTTTAGACTGATGCCCGCTATAAAACTTCGGGAAAGGAGACAGCGCTCAGCCGATGGTCTGCCTGAGCCTGCTCCCTCCTGCTCCCAAAGAGATGGGAATGCAAGAGAGGGAGGGAAAGGCGTCAGTGATTTTCCAAGGCATGCTGGCTTTTGATGAAAACTGTACCGCATATTCAGGAAGAGACAGAGGAGGTAATCAAATCTGGTTATCTCAAAATCATTATGACTGGGTAGATTTTGGAGCCCAGGTTGTTTGTTGGAATCCACCCCTCCAGCCCTCGCGTTTGAAATAGAACAGATGTGTAACATAACAGGAAAAAAATCCAGCTCTGTTGTGACAAATTCTTAAGCAATTTTTTTGGAAAGATTTAAAATAACAGTTTCTGTTGCGTAGGCTGTGATCCTGTTGACGTCCGTGCTCAGTTGCCCAGTACTTTCATATACATAAAACGAGAGGTATTTTTGGTGGAAGGAAACAGTGTCAGTGTATCTGATTGGTAAAATAACTTAAAAATCACATTTCAACAGTAACTTCCAACTGCCCTAGAGCACGAGTTAATGAGATCACATGGAAACATATTGCAAACCAGGAAACATATTTTATACAAGACCAAAACAGTGGAAAAAAATGTTAAATACACAACATAGTGGGGCTTCGTTCTGTGCACTTCACCTTTCTTGTTTGTGTTAGCGCACAGGCACGCCGGGTGCCTCCTGACGGACCGCGGCACAGCGCCTACGGCCACTTACTGCAACGGAAAGATAAAAGCCTGTTTGGTCAAACTGTCCTATTCCTGCCCTTGAAGTCGTCGGTAAAAAGCTGCCCCCGACACAGCAGCCAAGGGCCGGCCTCTCTGATGAATGTGGGCTACTTGGCACTGCAGTGGGTGAACGTAAAAGGCTTTTTCTAAGTAAATGAGAAGGCTCTGAAGGATTTGTCTGGTGTTAGAAGACTCCGCCCCAGCTCTGAAAGGCAGTGAGTGCCTAACTCTGGGTGGCCAGACCCGAAGGGCTTGTTGCATTTCCCAGGGCTGAACTGAGCCAGCGTCTTGAAAGGAGCTTGGCAATACAGACGAGAAGGAGAATGATGAGGAAGGGGAGTATGCTGTAACACACAGAGCCATGCACCATTCCACCTCAGTTTTGGGAGACAGCACATGGCAGAGAGGTGCTGGCTAAAGAAAGGTGAGACTGACAAGGTTGAGAACCAGAGAATGCATCGCTGATTGAAACATTTCAGCTACATGCTCACTGCTTTCATCTTGAGAAAGGCAGCTTCACTGTCAAGAGCAAGAAGCCAGGTGTGCTTGGGGAAGAGGAGAAAAAGGGGTGACCATCAAAACCAGGGACTGGGAACAGCCTACTAAACCTTGGAAAGCCGAACTATTTTCCTGCACCACATGCTTCTACATATTACAGCTTCCAGAAGACTCCAAAATAAAGTCTATAACTGAGACAGAAAGAGAATGCAATGAATGTAACTCAGATTTCAGCTATTCTGTGCTGCTTCCTACCCAGAGCCCTTTTGTGATGAATAAATTTGATGAACAGATTGAACCACTATCAGCTGAAAAAATAGGTTTTCTTCTTTAAACAGAAGTAGTGGGGAAGACAGAAAAAAACAGAGAATCACTGTCCAGTAGAGACAGAAAAAGACTGATAGACAGCCTCCAGATGAGCTGAAATAATTTCAGATAAGCTGAAATAATTCACAAAAGAACCATATTCTTACTTAACTTGTATTCACTGTGCATAAAGCATAAATATAAAGGCCCTGCAACAGTCACCATAATGAGACCATATCCTTGTCCTACCATATAAAAATCCTGAGACATAATAAATTTAAGTAAAGCCACAGGTTTCACGGCACATAACTGTCCTGCTGCCTGAGCTTCTGAATGCTCCACTTCCAGACTGCCCAGCCCGGAGCTCATCCCCTGGAAAGTGGATAACTGGTTACAACCTATGCATAGCCAGCTCCTAGAAGAGCCTCCTTTACCCTTCAAGGCTTTACTCATGGTCACACCACACCAACAATAGAGGCAGTGTCACAAGACACAGTTGAGTGAGTGGATGGGCAGATTTGGCAGGAAACAGAGACAGGAAGGGGAAGGAGGAAACAAAAGCATGCAATAAAGATACTATCGGGATTGCCCTCTGAGTCGGGGTTCCTTACCTCATGTAGGATGTTGGAGACAGAGGCTTTGGTTTGGCCCACTGGTAGGGATGCTGTGGCACAGACAGGTACTGCTCGCAGAAGTTTCCTTTCCTGATGTGCTGAAAGCTGGAGAAGTCTTCTGGTGACAAATCGGCAGTTGGCGATATGGTCCCGTGATCCTCGCCAGCCGGTTCAGTTTTGAGAGTCATGGATGGGGTGTGATCAATGGCAGTCTTCCTCGACTTGATGGGAATCCCATCATTCATATCGATGGTGCTGTCAGTGGTGAGGGCGTTGATGGCAGCGACGATGGCGGAGCTGGTGTACTGGTTTGTGTTCCCCAGCCACGTGTCATCCGTGACACTCACCCGTGGTGAGTTTTGCGGAGAAGGAGTAGGGGAGTGGTGTGGGGAATAGGAGGTCTGCCGGCCATTGAGGCTGTACTTCCTCTTGTTGCAGGGAGATGGTGGCCTGGAGTTGCGAGCCCCCAGCCAGTTCTCCTCTGTGATGCTTGTTCGGGGAGATGTTGATGGAGAGTGCCTTGGGGAACTGAGCAAAGTACAGGCCACCATGCTGCGCTGGTAGCCCTCCTCTGTGTCGGTGGTCTTCGGAGAGACACACGGGGACTGCCATGGAGAGGTCTGAGGTGAAGTGTATGGATACGAGTAGTTGGACTCATAGGAAGACGCTTCAGAGTTGCAGCTTCTGGAAGACAAGCTACTTGCTGGACTGAGGCAGGACGGATCTCTGTACGCCTCGATGTTCGGCAAGTTCAAAGTGGCAGTGGAAGGCGACCGCTTGGCGTTTGGGATGGCCTCCTCCACCTCATCATGGAAAAACTGGTTGTTGTTATGATGCAATCCCATGTAAGACGTGATCTCAATTCTGGGGCTCTCCAGCGCTGGAGCTCCATTAGGTCTCATGTTTGGTGGCAGGTAGTACTCGGAGGCCCCGCTGTCAATGTGTCCTCCATATCCAGAGGGATGGTTTGTCGATGGGACAACTGAAATGACGGGATTTGATGTCTGCAGGCCATGACATGGAGTTGACAATGAGGAATGTGCCACATTTAGAGGTAAGCCAGCATTTACATTTGAAGATGCATAATTATAGTGTTCTGGAAGAAACAAACAAACAACAAAGAATGACATGAGGTGCTGCACAAATATACTCAGTAACATACCCAGCTGAAATGGAGGGACATGGCACAACACACAAAAGCACAGCTCTCCTTAACAACCCAGCCCACAGGTGGGCCATGCTGGGGGAGAGGCTGCAGACTAGCATCCCTGAAAATGCCACTAACTGAACAGCACAAGACAAGATATCTTGGGATGGAGGATGTACACAGACAGAGCTGGTCTTGAGGACATGCTTCTTAGGTGAACCTTCAGAGCAAAAACTTTAATCTTCAAACAACATTGTTTTAGGATTCTGGGAGACTGCAGCACTCAGAGATGCAACTGAAGAGATGTGTTTTTACATAAGTGAGCCTAACTCCTTCCGTGAAAAGTTGGAATACACAAAAAGCACTGGACAAAAAAACAAAAGTGGAGGCAGACTAAAGCAAAGAATAAGATCAACTGCATTCTGTTAAAAAAATTATACACAACCGAAATTTCCATTACAGCAAGTTTCCAACTGGTTCCAGTTAACTAGGATTTTGGAAAAAGATGGATCTATTGACCTGCTCTGGTTTCTGGGACCACTTATCTTCCAGCCCAACTGGCAGAGGCCAGGTGAAGGATAAACATGGATGTCTCACTACTCAACGACAGCTGAAATTCCACTGAAATTGCTGGTTATTGCGCACGCCACATCAAGTGCTGCCAGCAGTGTGCTCTGGGCCAGCTCTCCAACCATTTAACAATGCCGGGTGTATAAAAGCAAGAGGAGAGTTGCACAGCCACTGTGGAAAACCTGGAAGGCGACAGATCACAGCACAGCCTTGTGCCAATGGGCTCCCTGACCAAGTGCAGGGAACAACGTGCCCTTCGCATGCCTCCATCCGTGCTGCTCCACAGGGACCAGCGTCTCAAAGCTGATCCACATGGAATCGTCTCTGCCTTGTCTCACTGTCTGCCTGCTGAAGGGACTCCTTCAGCTCTGCTTCCCCATCCCAGGGATGCAAATGTGACTCTTTTTGCCACCCAGAGATATCGGTGGGCTGCCCACCGGGGAGATGGGCAGCCCTCAACCAAGGACAACATGCCCCTGGTGCTCTGAGCTGTGGTGGGATGAGGAATCATCATCTCTATTCTTTCGGAAATAGGGAGGCTCTGTGTCACCAGGACACATGAGCCAGACATGCAAGCCCTAATGCCAGTATCTCTTACTTTACTGGGAAAAGAGAGCAAAACCTTTGTATCAGGGACAATGACCGCTGAACTCTGAGTCTGGGTAACACTGGTGTACAGACTCCTCTCAGCAGTCGGGAAATGCACCCAGCTCCAGTCCCAAGCTGTGCTTGCAATGCACCAGCCTTCCCTGAGGTTTATTATTGCAACAGTGTCACTTTCCTGCAGGACAGAGGGAAACTCTACATCCCCTGCGGCCACAGCCAGTCCACATGGGAAACCTGTCCCTTTCCATCCCAGGAGGCAAGTTCCCTTGGCAGTCACCTTGTGCACCTTCCCTCGGAAGACATGGAAAAGCTGTGTTAATTACTGCAGCTGCTATTCCCGAGGCAACCAGGGAGCTCTGCAAATGCAAACGAGCCTCCAAGCTGGTAACCAGCACAGCCAGCTATTCTCTTTCTCTTGTTTATCAGCTCAGTCCTCTCTGGTGTCATCCACCTGTGATCCCACGCTCACCTTTCTCGCTGGCAACGACTCCAAGGCAAACGGTACTTAGGAAAAATTAATGTGCTGTGGCAGCTTCACAGCAACTCCAGCTGATGTATGTCATGGCAGGTAACAGTCGGGAATGATGAGCAACAACACCTTTTGAACTCACTCTCTAGTCTGCCCTCAGATACTGGCCATTTGCTGAGGAAGGGTCATTAAATTACACTGCAGTGTGCCACAAATAACACTGGATTATTCAAAACATGCTGCAGCTTCACGCTCTATTCAAACAACCAGGCAGGCAGGAAATACAGCAAAAGAGGTGCTACTTGACAAAATCCAACTTCATTGGTCACATCAAGGTGCAGATCCACCTGGGGGATCAGAATCCCCTCCTTCCAAAATCAGTTCCCTTTTGTTGCTGCCCTGCCACTGTTGGCCGCACCACCCAGTGTCACCACAGCCACCACCACTCCCCTCTTGCCCTTCACGAAAAAAAACCCTGACATGGTACAACAGTGGTAAGACCTTATCTGCTTCAGAAATTAGCTCAGAGAAAGAGTCTAGAGTAGTGCCTTCAGAGCCACTTCAGCCCCTTCACTGAGCTCCAGAGGAAGGTGATATCCATGGCACCACACTGCTGCTGGGACACTCTTCTTCCACATACCCGTCCACAGCCTCCTCGTCTGGCATATAGCTGGAAGGCACTGGTGACATGGCACAGCTGGGAACCGCTTCCAGCCAGTCCCCACCACGCAGCTGGACAGCCCAGGCAAGGGACCGAGGGCTCGGCAGGCTGCCCCAGCTCTGCACCCACCAGGTGGGCTTTGCCTCTGCTGACTGCAAAATCAGTGCTTTTAGATCTTGTATTAAAAATAAATAGGCAAACAAACAAAATAACAGGGGTAAGTACTGTTCACTTAAATTCTAATGCATGACTAGGGTGAAATTCAAACACTGCAGTCTCCTGGAGATCTGCAGCTTGGGCTGAATAGGCAATATAAAGCTCAGATGAGCCTTTGGAATCCAGTTTAAAAAAAAATTATAGAAAGCCAGGCTCAAGTGCTATGAGCAACAAGCTCCCTAATTCACATGGCAAGGAATAGCTGCTTTTAGAACTATTATGCATTTTTAAAAAGCCAACTTTTAAAGGGCCAAGAAAAATAACATCATACAACTCACACAATAGTACTCAAAATAGAAAGGTGCAAGATCCAAATCCTTCCAAACATATTTAGGTATCTTAAAATTACAGGCAGCATGTAGAAAATATGTCCACCAAATATAAAAGCCCCAAAGCCAGAACTAGGAACAGGAGAGAGCCCTTGCTTTGAGAGCTAAAAACCACCAGCTACAATTTCTGAAAAAGCTCATTCTGCAAAACTTCCATATTTACAAAATTCATCAAACACACATCTGTAGTCGGCATTTATAACATGCTGATGTTTTCCTCACCACAGTGAATGAGGCAGGCAGAAATAAAATGCTGCATCACATACTGTAGCTGTGTAGGATATTTTGACAGTCCTGATGGGAATGAAAGGCAGGTAATGCTTTGCCATGGCGTCACTGTTATGACTGTGATTCACAGAGGCACACAGGACCAGTGTACTGACTACCAAGACACTTTTAATACTGTATTCTAATATCCTGAGCCAAACCCCAGTATCAGATAGACCAGCGCAAGTTTGCAACAGTTCTGTTTCAGCAAATCCACACTTAAGTATAACTAGGACAAGAAATTGGACTCTGTTGAGTTGTGAGCACACCTCCATATATTACATTTCCCTTTGTAGCAATTAAAAACCACCTTTTTTTCCTCTAGTTAATTTCACAGCAAGCAAGTTTTATTCCTTTCATTCATAATGGGCTGATCCTGCAAGGCACTGGGCACCACCGTTTTATATTTAAATACTTTAAATAGGAATGCTGAACACCTGCAGTCTGTAGGGTCTTCAGAGAAGATGAGGGCTGTCTTACATTGCTCAATATGAAGCCACATCAATGTCTGTGTTTAAATTCATGCTTTCAAAATTGCCTAATGGAGTTAGGTACTTTTCTCGGACTACGACTTTGACTCTTAATTTGCTTAGGCCCCTCCACTTTAGACACTTAGGTGTCTAATCATTAGAACACTTATCTGAACAGCTTGGTGTGGAACTCTTAAAACTGCCCTTTTCCTAAAAACTAGAAGCTCATAACAACTATTTGGACACTGACATTGTGCCAGAAAGGTGGGCATCTGGGGAGAGCTAGGAAGGTGCAAACAGCTTCACTCATATCCTGGCAGGTTGTGTTAGGCAGGTAAGGATTTGGAAACCTGC
Source organism: Pachycephala philippinensis (assembly GCA_013397055.1). NCBI lineage: Eukaryota > Metazoa > Chordata > Aves > Passeriformes > Pachycephala > Pachycephala philippinensis. The sequence continues at coordinate 583,604 of VWZT01000748.1, forward strand.
TAGAATTTACAGGCAAAAAGATAAGGCACAGAGCAAACACAGCCCTACTCTAAGGCGGCATTAAGTCATCCACTTGTACAAGAGTTCTTTACGGTTACCCGCTATCACCGACACCGCAGCGAGTTAACCACGCACCAGGAAGGGGCAACCTCCTCTCTCTGCCAGTTCCAGGCTTCTTCGCCTCATTTCCACCTCAAGTATTGCTAAAAGCCATAAAAACAGACAGCTGGACGAGTCACCAGAGTTGGGAACAGTTGTGACCCGTGACAAATTCACGCCCGTTATTTTTATTTGTGGATGACCTTCAAGCTAAACCCTGAGCCCAAGTCCGGCTCACGGGGAGATGCGGAAAGGGGGATGAAATGCGTTTTTAACCGGGGAATCTCTGTCACGGGCAAGACCCAAAGACAGCGGGGGAAGCCGTGCGAGCGGCCAACGCGGGGGTCCGCACATCTCAAGCACCTCCAAACTTCCAAAAACTCTGCACCGGCGGCCTCCCGGGTCGTCTCCCCTTGCACCTCGTTCGGCTGCTGCCAGGGCCCCAGAGGAGCGCCGGCCGCCCAGGCAGGACTCTATCCCGGTCGTCCCGCCGCTTCCCGGTGCAGCTAAGGAGACAAGCGCCGCCCGGAGCCGGGCCGACCTGTCCGGCCGGGACTGCGGGCTCCCCCGCCCCGCTCCCCGCGGGGGGAGGTAGCCTTTCCCCCTCCCGAACGGAGCAGTGCAAGGAGGGCTACCCGCGGCATCCCGCCGCCAGCACCCCCGGAGGTGCCCCGGCCGCCCCGCCGCGACCCACCTCCACCCTCATCGCTGTGCTTGAACTCGAAGAGGAAATCGAAATCAAACTCCTGCTCGGC
>VWZT01000748.1:590302-618491 GCA_013397055.1 Pachycephala philippinensis
CGGAGCCGCCCCGCCTCCGCTTCCCTCGGCCCTGCGCCTCCCTCCCGCCTCCCCGAGTTTGTTTACAGCCGCTACTAGGAGAGACTGTTACACGGAGCTTATTTTGGGAGCCGGTGATGACTAACGAAGTTAAAAGGAGCTTAGTACAGAAAACAACCTTATTTTTAGACGGCTGTTGTTTCAGTGGATCATTGTAGCAAACGCGCCCCGGCGTTTCTAAAAGCCACGTCCTCGATGCCAGGTCTCTTGTCCTGTGCTGCCACCGAGGCTTGCACGCCGGCTGGCCCTGTTTGCTTTGCTTCCCTACATCTCCTGCCTAAATCCTGCCTGTAAGTGCTACGGCCACCATTGGCCTTCGTTATTTTGAATTTGAATTTAAGACGTTTTCTTTCAACAGAAGTTAAAACAAGCTAAAAAATGAAGAAAAAGTTGTGGAAGTATTTGGAAGTAATTTTCAGTGACCTCTGGTGCTGAGTTAGCAGGGACCAGTACTGGCCTTCCCCTTGACTTTTGAGGCAGGGCTGATGATTCTGTAGGGCTTCTTTACCTCCCAGGGAAGATGCAAGAGGCAGGTTTCCACATTCAGCTTCATTCCAAGCAGCTCCGTGGGCCACAGCATGACATGCTGACCACCACGGCCCGTGTGTGGGAGAGGTCATCAGTGGACAACAGGGAGATGTGGCTGCTACTGCTGCCTCACTCCCCATCACCCTTCTTTTCCCAGTATGGGTATCACTGCATGCCAGTTCGGGCACTAAGACCAGACACAGGGCTCCCGCTGTCCAAGTCTAGTCCCTCACTGACCAGTCCTAATCCCTCATGGGTAAATCCCAGCAGAACTGGTGGGACCTCAGCAGGCTCTGCTCCACATAGGGCTGTACAGGCATGCACCGTAGTTAGAAATCTTCCCTTGTCACCAGTGCTGTGCCAGGACATGTCTCCCTCCGTCACTGCCATGCACCCAGCCTTCTCTGGCTTTCCACAGGAATGCTTCCTCTGGGCCCTCTCTTCTCACAGTCCATGTCTGCCACAGAGGGTTGTACGGGTTCCCCAGGCAGTCCCTCTCCATCCGCATGTCCCATAGCAAGAAGGATAGGGTGAGCTGCTGCTTCCCTTCCCGTCCACAGAGGCAGCTGTGCTTGAAAACAAAGCACTTGCTGCACTTAACCAGTAATTAAGTTAATCAGCTGCCCTGCTCTACCTTTCCTCCTTGGCTGAGACAGTGTGCAGTGGCTTACCTGGCCCGGGTCAGGCTGAGAAACTTGTCTGTGCGGCTGCACGTCAAGGTGGTACTCATGGGAGACAGTGTGCTTGATACACTGCAGCTCTCCCAAGGCAAAGCAGCTGGGTTGGGAGAGGAGTTTGGTGAAGAAGGGGGACAGAGCAGGCCACAGAGCCTTGGATGCCTTAGGATGGAGCCTTTTGGGGTTCCCACCCATTTTCCACTGCCCTGACAGCAATCAGCTTGTACTGGAGAAATCACAAGAAGAAAAAAGAAACCTGTATGTTGTAGAAGGAGGGAGGGTAGGAGTAGAAAAGGAGCCTCCCCTTTCTCTCCTCTATCAGATGTGAGGAGCAGTGCCCCAGCACTGCAGCACGTCCAGTGCGTCCCACTGCTGGCGACTGCTGGGCTGGACCCCCCAATGCTGGAGCTGCCTGTAGATCCCAGAGCCGTGTTGGCATTCCCTGTGCAGCTTGGCCATCTGACACATGCTTCCTCCGAGCCACAAACACCACTCCTTTGCTCCAGGAAGGAGCCAAATGATGCAGGCTTCAGTGGGCACTTTTTGACCACTTCTTACCCCTTCTGCTCATCTTTGCAAGCAAAGCAATAAATTTGCCCCCTGTTCTCAGCTCTTGCATGTAGTGTTATCCTTTAAAAAAGTACTGCAGAGTATTTATACAGGATGTTTTAATCACCGAAGAGTCTGATTTGTGTTCACTGGATTAGTTTCATATTATGTGAAGTTGTGTGAGTCTGTGCATTCCCTCCTTCATTTTCCTTTCCTCTCCTTTTTGTTGGGCCTCAGCAGTCTGGGAGGGACAGTTTGCATGAACCTTTGCACACAGTAGCCGCAGTATTTTTCCGGGAACCTCTAATTCAACCAAAATGCCTTCTTTCTTGCCCCACCAGAGGATATAGGTTAGTAACACTGCACAACAGGCTGTGCCTGACTGGCACCCTGAGCTGCTTGCAAGACTTGGGGCAAATTGTTTCTTCGGGCTGTGTCCTGTAAAATGAAAACTTTCAGCTTTGTCTACACAAAAGTGTTTTGAAAGCAGGGTGAGGGGAACCTCTCTCTCCAGTGTTTACCAGTATAATTTTCTTACAATAAGTGCACAGAGTCCCATAATCCAAGACACGTATCAGAAAAAGCCACCCATGCTCTTCACGGAAATTTTGTCCTGTTTTGGGCTTCTTACTCTTATATCCTTACAGTTTGTTATATCTAACATTCATAATAGTGGCCACCTCCTTAGGGTCTGCATGCCCATCTTTTGGGTCTTGGCAGCTTCAAAAGCATCAGCATCTGTTCAGAATTTCATTCATTGTAACAAAAGATTTATAAGTCTCAAGCCTCCCTAACCAAGGCTCTAATTAAAGTCTTTTTAGTCCCCTGCTTTGAAAATTGTAACAAGATTTGCTGGAAACTGAGACAGCACATGGCCAGTGTTTATGGCTGGTATGGCACCATTTTGAAAACCCATCCATAAACCTTTCAAACAAGGCAAGGAGCACACCTGAGCAGTGGCCGGCTGCTGCCCAGAGTTAGAAGCTGGTGCAGAGGCAGAGGCTGGGCTCAGCCTTTCATCCCCTTGACACAGCCTCTTTGACAGGCTGCCAGAAATCATTTCACCACTTTTAAGGTGCATTGCACTTAGCAGGACAAATGCCAGAGGAGGAATTTTGTGTGCTTGAATAATGTTGTAATTTACCTTATAACTGGTCTCATTACGACGTTGAGTGCTCTGTTGATTTACCTGGCTTTTGATTTAGTGGACTCTTTTTAAACGACAATTTAGGAACGCAGCCAGTGACTGCAGGCAAAGGACCTTAAGCCTTTTTAGAGCTCCAGTCATCTGTTCAGACACCGGCTTTTTAAAATCAAGACAGACATCAGACAGCCACACCAGACCCATATACAGAAAGCTGTGACTGAATTAAACTGAGACATTATTTCAGAGAAATAATTTCATAATGATACACACTGCATCAGTGCCCCTTTTGTTTCCTTTTCAGTTTGCGCCTTGCACAAACCCAAATTGTGGGCAGGCACAGAGCAGAACCCTTGCTGCTGGCTGGGGTCGATGTGCAGCATCTCCTCCCCGCGACTGGCCCAGCTGAGGTGGGTGCCAGCAGTGGGCTGAATTCTGTCTCTGTTGTGTGACCCTGGGGTCTCACCGTGGCGATTCAGGAACTCTCTTCACATGGCAAAACAACATCAGCAATGAAAATACCGATGCTCTGTGTTTCTTCCTGGACCCTGACGATGGAATGTGCAATGCAGGGTGGTTAAAAAATAAGAGCATGCCTAACTCTCTATTTGTACTTGTGCAGTATTGCCAGACTTGCAAAGAAACAGTGACAGGGTTTTGTACCAGGCAATGTATTTTAGCTCTGGAAATATTTGAAGTTTCAGAATTCCCCAATTGCTGGTACGGGGGATGGTAACACCTTTTTTGCCTCATTCAAAACTACTTAATGAAGGAAAGGCTCGTTGGAGACACAGGGACTCAAGCTGGCAGCAGAGCAGACCCTTCTCCTTGGGAAGGGAAACATCAGATTTACGATGTCTGTGGCAGACTGGGACCTGTGGTAGGGATCAGTTCCTGCACACTGTGGGGATGGCGGCTTTCACCTCACCCATCCTCCAAGGCACAGGATCACACCTTCATTTTCAGGTGCTGCAAAGCACTTTTTTTCCCAGATGCCTATGTTTCATCTGAAGGAGTGGAATTGCTGCAGGAGGCTTCATGGAAGCGGTGACCCAGGAAGATGTACTCAAAGCCTGGGCTGTCTGCATATGCAGAAATGTTTGCTTCACTCAGCAGTCCAGGGGCAAGTGGTTGAGTCTGGATGGTCAGGAGTCAGGAAAGGCTGCACATGCCCTTCCACTGCAGAAGGGCCTCCTTTCCCTCTTGCCTAGCCTGTAAGCTCTACAACCCCTGGAAAGTCTGCTTTTAAGTGACAGGCTCCTGTAAGACCTTCTCATTCTCTACCCTCTGCCTGTAGTTGGCCCCCAAGTGCATCTCCCCCCACAGCCAGAGGAGCCCTAGACTGAGCTGATTTACTCCAAAGGCAGCATGTCTTCAGCTGTGGTCACAACCAAATGCCCTGTGAGCCCAAATATATACTCAGCCACCTTCACTTCCATGCATCTCCTTTGAGATCCAAAGCTCCATGTCCCAGTGCACAGAACAGGGCCAGCAGCCAAGTGCCCTTTGTAGCCTTCCTCTCTGTATTTGGGGACCGGCCTCTTTCATACTTCGAGTTCACTGCTGAGAGCACCCTCACTGCCACATGGAATGAATGACCTGATGTGAAGCCCTGGATTCCCTGGCTGCATCATGATCTCTCTTTTCCAATATCTTAGCTGCACTATTATTTACTTGTCAGACTGCTGCTATTCCTACCACTTCTCAGCACCAGCAATCTTTGCCTTCATTAGTTTCCTCCTGCTCTAGTTCATTAAACCTGCATTTAAATGTGCTATTGGTTCTCCCTAAATGAATAACCTTCCACTGTGTAATATTGAATTCCTTTGTATTAGCCTGTTCCCCCCAGTGTTTCCAAATCCTCCTGTAGTCTAGTGCGTTCCTGAAATTTATCAGCAGCCTCCCCTCCTATCATGATGTCATCCGCATCTGGACACCCGGCACATCGCGCCAGCCTTGGGCTCATTTGTACAAAACTCTTAAACAGAGCAAGTCCCGGCTCCGAGCCCCGGGAGATCTGCCCTGTAAGCTCTCTTCTGGTGCACAGTGCTATTTATTGCACTTCTCTCTTCCCTAACCCAAGTTTATCCTCCTAATATTGATACTCTGATACTTGTATACATTTTACTGACCTCATTTTCTGAGGCAGAGTCGGTAACCTTGTTAAACTCCAGCAAATGCAAAATCGTTGCTTTAAACTTTTCTGGGCTCACCTTCACAAACTTTATGAATAGGATTTGGACTACTCGAGCAGCAATTTTGACTATGGCCCCTTGTGCCAGATGCTTGCATCCACCAATCCCTGCTCCCTCTTCCCCTTGTACTTGCAGCATGATAGGATAACCCAGGGGATGAGAGGCATTGAGAGAGAAATTAAATATTTTCCAGGTGATGAAATGTGGTGCCAAGGTTTTATTCCCTCACTTGTGGCTGTGCCCTATTGAGGAGCATCCTTTACATCTGATGCAAAGTAGGTAGTGAACTATGGTCCAGTGGTGTAAAGAAATGTGCTCTCCTCTGCTATTATTTTCACCAAACTTTAAGCAGCCCAGCCTTTCCAAAGACAGGGATCTTGGACAGGGATGAAACTCAGAGCTTTTCAACCTAAAAGATGAAATGGTAAGAACTCTGTGCTATTGGAGATGAAGGGTTATGATGGGGTTGGTGACAGATGTCTCCAGCTGCAATGTCCTACTTCAGCAGCAATGGCAAGGTTCGGATACAGCATTTAGTGGTGCCAAAGTCATGGCTGAGCTGCACCAGCTGTGGAATTGGGGGCACCTTGGTGGTAGGCTGACTTTGATCCCAACTCCCAGCACAAATCTGCTATCCTGCCTGCTCTGGCTGTCCAGGGATGCCACAGACCTTGGTTTCTCACAGAAATGCCCCATGGATGGGGGATTTCTGAGAACCACTTCAATCAGGTTGGCAGAGACAGAAGCTTCTCTTTGCCAGAGGGATCTTGAAAGCCTGGCAAGAGATTGGGCTTTTAACATACACCTTTTTCTCAGCTTGAATTTCATTTCCCTTGTTCTTTTCACACCTTACTCCGTGCACAGTAGGAGTTTTCTTTACTGGGCTGATTGACTGCAGGGGCCAGTAACCTGAAAAGGATTGCCAGACTCCTATAGTTTGGTCAAGGATGGGTTTGGTTGTTTGTGTACCAAAATGATGTACAAGCCCAAAGCCTTTGTTCCATTAGAAGCACTCCTGTTTTGTGACATCCCTGCATGCTGAAGTAGCTATCTTGAAGAACAAATGCTGAAAATTAAAATCTTCTTGAGTGAATCTTCCTCATTAGCAGTCTGCCTGGCTAGACTCTACCTTATTATTTTTTGCTGGTGTGTAGCTGTAAAGAGAAAACCAAGGAGAAAAATAGGCAATTAAAATGCATTAAATTGATTTCTAAATGGGTATGCAGAACCAGAAAGTCTCAGGAAGAACCCCGTCTCTTTGTTTGCATCTGTTGCTGTATGTCAGAGTGCAAATTCACTAGCAACTAGAACAAGACACATTTGCAAACATTAGTAGGGTCAAACTTCTATCTAAGATCCCTCAGTTGAGTCTCTGAAAACCAAATGTGTTAAGTCATTGCAGTTGCTTGGCATGCAGTGTAGAGCAGGACCTTCCAAAAGCCATGGAAAAGTTTTTCAGGATGAACACAGCCCCCAGCAGTCCAAATATGAGACTCTCCCCCCTGCAAACCCAGAGAACCCTTTTCCTCGTTGCTAAGAAAAATGCCAAAAACCACCTCATGATTCTTCTGCTGTAAACGGTGCTCCAGCTCAACAGTGAAACCACGAGTGTTGTGAAACCCCACAACCTCCCAACACCAGGCTCTGCGTATGCGCAATGCCTCAGGTCTCACCAACAGAGTCTTCCACATCAAGTTAATGCAGATACCTCAAATGCAAGCCTGGAACAGTTACAGAAAACCTGAAGATGATGCAAATTAATCTCTCTCCTTTGCTTCCAGGACTTTCCTTTCATTACTATCTTCCGTCCAAGAGTCCAATTATATTTATTTTCAGACTGCTTTTTAAGCACACTGAGTAAATTATGAAATTAAAGAAACCTCTTAACTGTCGTGTATGAGAAGGAGGCTGCCCAGAGATGTGCATGTGGTGCAAGAGAGAACTGCATGGACAGATCTGTGCAGACAGGAATGCCTGTGTTAAGCTACGAGGCAGAACAATGGCAGAACAACCTCCCAGAGCTGGATCTATCCACCGGGCTGATTCTGGGGAAGGCAGGTGTGAAAAGACAGACTAAAGACTGGCGCTGAAAATTGTTTCATCGAATTGTTTCACAGAAATTGCCTTTGGGACTTCAGCTGAAGAATCAGTCACTAGAGGTGAGTCTTTGAGGTGAAAGCCACTTATGTTTACTGCTCAAGGGATGCTGCCTGCTTGCTGCCCAACATTGATGCCCTGAGCAGTCCACAAGAGCTGTGCCACAATGCAATTCTTGTGGTGTTTCTCAAGTTACATGAGTCAAAGCTGTCAAGTCTGGAAGTCTGGGATTTGGCTCCAAGTTTCTCTGGCTGCACTCCAATAAGTGGATGCAGACCAATTTCACAGAAGCGGCCAGCAGCCTCCAGCAGGACAAAGAAAGGCCATTCCCACCTACCGTAGCCTCTCCTCCTCCCCACGGAAAACTCCTTCGCTAGTTGCTGGGCTGCAGAGCTCCAGCACTACACAGACCTGGGAGCTCCTGTCACTGTTCTCGGGGTGCCAACAGGTATCGAGTGACCCATGGGATAAGGCAGACTGAGACCTCAGAAACTGTGCATGCCTGGGCACGTACACACACAGGAGTATCACCACTGTTCAGAGTTCATGGCTAGATAGACTTGGTGACCTCAGGGAAAAACTTTGTCTGGCAGAGGCATTTGAAGGGTGACCACTGCCTGCATACAAAGCCTAGTGAAAGACTTCTTATATCCTGGGACTGGCTTGGTTGAACAATATTTAAGGCTGGTATCAGTGGCAGATCAGAGGAGGGTAAAGGCAGGGTAATAAGAAATCAGTTTGAGATACCTGTGGAGGGGCCAAAGCATGGGCTCACATTTTAGTGATGAGAGTCTTTCAGGAACATTGTTGTGAAGGTCTGGGGTGGGGCAGGAGAAGGCAGGGAAAGGGCTGCCAGAATGTTGGCTCAGAGACCACACCACAACGCTGGGTCTGGCAGAGGAGCCCTGTGGAGTTTGTTGATTCAGAAGTGGTGAGGAGGGGAATGTCTTGCTGAGATAAAGCATCCTGTCCTGCCAGGAGCATGGGATCATGTTGCTTCTGATGCTTGGCACTAGTGGTCGATGAATCTGGCAAAAAGTGGCTAATGAGGGCCCTGACACAAAGTCTGTCCTGACCCAGCAGCCTCCACCATCCGGAGATTATCACAGTAAACACTTTGTGGGGTAGTTTCCTCTTAAGGGCTTTTTCTCCTCCCTTCACCCAGTTAAAAGTTCAATAGAAACCACAAACTTGCCTCAGAGTGCGAGGGCTCTGAATGCCCAAGACTTTGGTTTGAAACCAGCCTGGACGGACTGCTGGCAGAAACCCCTTCACCTTTCAACATCCACACTGGTAAATAAATTAGCCTGTCAGGTGGAGACTGCATCCTCAGTGGCAGGACTTGGGGTGATTGTGTTTGACAGTGACTGAACTGGAAAGAAATCCTTTCCATAACACTGATTTCTGTCTCGTCTAAAGATTTAAGACTAAACCGTTCTGGGAACTTTTCTTTCCCATACTGTGGGAACACAGTTTTAGAAAACGAACCCCTCTTGAAAGGGATTTTTTCCTTGGTTATGATGACCATGAATGTGGAATTTTACTTATTTGTTGGCTTGCACCGCCCCCTTCTGGCTTCCGTAAAAACACCAGCTTTCATAAGAAACTTGCCCTTGGAAATAAAATAGTAAAGTAGAACACCCCGCGTTTATGAATGTTGACTCTTATCTACTTAAACGCATCAATCATTCAAACTGAAACCGAGCCCACATTTGGAAAGCACGGATGCTGAACGGGAAGGGAAACGATGCAGGTACTGCTTCCGACTGGATGAAGGAGGCTAGCGGCTGTGAAACTGGGTTCGCATGGAGAGTTTGTGCAGACGTTCTCTCCCCTCCGCCGCCTCCCTAGAACGAGTTTACAGCTGTTCAGTCATAACGCTGTGCTAAGAAGCTTCAGTTCTATCGCTTAAGTTCCACACTAATCACTTCTGTCAGTGCTGGTTGTGCTTTCCACGGACGAGACTAACAACAAGAATTCGAGCAGTTCACAGGCTGGAAATACAGCTACATCAAAGAGCTGATCGCCGGGGAACTCCCAGGGCAAGGGAAGGGGCAGAGCAGCAGGGCACCCGCTCAAACCTGTACCCAGACACAGCACCGAGTCAGAGCTGTGAGTAGGACAGAAGCCCTTGTAGGTGTATTTCCCATACTCAGCAGTGCACGTATTTGTGTAAGATTGCAGTAATCTGGAGGATGAGAAGAAAATTGAGTGACAGGCACAGAGTTGCACCAAAGTTAACCAGATGACTTCTAGAGTGATCACGTCTGAGTATAGCAAAAATTCACACTTTATTTTCATGTAAAAAAATTCAAACCCAAGTGAAGTAGTCCCTAGGGTGATGTGCCACTCAAATAAGGAGGATGACCAAGTCTCACATAAAAAGTGAAGTTCTTCCTTCATGCATTAGTAAATGACACTATCAAGCCCCCACATGTCTGAAATTTTAAATCAGTAGATTTACCACTGTGATGAAAATTCTGCCTCATTCTAAGAAAAAGGTACCATTTCTTCCCTCCCAGGTCGTGTCGGGGATGTCCTAGGACCTTTCTCCTTACAGAGTAGTCCTAGCCTTGTCTCACTGTCTCTCACTATTATTGTTGTATTTTCTCACTTCCATGCATTCTCAGTGATGGCAAAACTTCTTCCCTTGTCAGTCTCTTAATGAGTAAAGGGGGTCTTTCTCGCTGAATAATCTGTATCATTATCTCCAGCATCCTGCTTGGCTCCATAATGTAATACCAATAACAATTATCTATTTGTTGCTCGTGTGCTATGGTCTATTCCCTTCCAGCTGAGCATTTTGGTTGCCCAGTTTAAGATTTGTCAAGAGACTGAAGGCTTGTACAGTGAATATTTAGCATTTTTTGGAAACAAGGCTCCTACTTACATAACATCTTAAAAATAGTAGCAGTTCAAATCACCAGTCACTTCTGGTGGAACAGACTGGGAATAGAAATTGTTGTATGGGCAAAACGATGGAAATTATTAGCTTTCCCCCTTGACTCACCTCACATCTCAAGTTCTTAGTTCCTGCCTCAGGTTTTGATATTCTCGTTGAAATTTGTGTAATATGGAGCTGATTAACTGCTGTATTTCAGACTTGCAAGCAGCTCTCATTTTTTCTTTCTCTGAGGAAGAGATAAAGTTCCCACATTTTTTTATGCCTTGGAAAAGTATCAAACCAAAAAAGAGGGACATGACGTAGAAGAGCTGTGAGATGTCTGCAACTCAAACAGGACTGGCAGGTAATAAGAAAGACTATAGAGAAGCCTTTGTTTTTCATGTTTTCCTTGAGTCGCTGGAGGGCTCTATCTGGTGTCTTCCTTCCAAAATTTCTCGCTCACTGCCAGTATATACTGGCATATATTGAATTCAGTTTGCCTGAAAGCAGCTCAGCCACAAGCAGCTGCCTGGTCACTCTCTTCACATGATCACCAGATGAGTCTCTCTCATGGAATTTCTGTCCCATCTTTAAAAATAAATACAACACAAATAAATGCAGTCTTGACTGTAGTCACCAAGCCTGACCCACATGCAGATGTGACTGTGCTTGAGTCAACAGCTACAAGATCAGCAGGCTGCGATTTCAAAGAGGCTCCAGACACCCAGGTTACTCAGAAGAGAACACCACAGGAGCAGGAATGGAAGGTGCTGATGAATAGCTAGGGCAGAGACATGGCCAATCAAATGATCAAAACACAAACAAGATGGTTTGCAGGAAGAGCGAGGGAGACCTCCTGATGTCCCCAGGGTGATGCCAAGTGACTTGCTATGAGCACAGGGTCAAAGCAGCACGTTGTGCTTAGGGGCTGGTGTGCCTGCACACCGAGCACTGCGTGGCACAGGGCCAGACAGACAATCCCACGGACTTGGCTCAGGGCTCCTGCAAGATAGCTGCAAGTAGCCTTCAGATTTTTCTCCAGTGGGCTGGGAGGTGGACGCTGCAGAGGGCTGCATGGATCCTGCAGCATCACACAGTCTGGATGTTCCATTGCACTCTCCAGTGTAGCACAGGGTGGAGGGGTGAGGGTTTGTTTTTGTTGGGCCTCAGGCAAAATGAAGTCTCCCCCATTGCTTTCATTTTCTCCCCCTGCCTTCTGCCTCCGAAGGCATTTCCAGTGTCTGACCAGAACATGTGAAGTTCTGCACTTTTGGACATCTGTCTTGCCATGCCCTGAGGTAGCTGACTCTAGGGAAGGCTTTGCTGAAAAAGCCTTTCCCTGCTTCTCCAGCAGTGAACTCCATCACTCACAGTGATGATATGTCTGAACTGGCAGAGTGAGTTACCTGCATGTCAAGAAGAAAGACTCCTGTGCTGCCACGTACCAGATCAGTGACTGTGGCTGGCTCTGTGTTACAGCTGAGCTATAACCTTGTTCTCCCTCCTCCCCTGCCATCTCCAAGTAATTGCTTTTGGACAGATGGCAAGCTGGAAGCGTGGTTATGTGACTGCAGCTTGGCTTTTTCCCACTCCCCCCAGATCTGCTTCAGGTTAGATGAAGAGAGCTTATTTTTCCCCTCCCTGCTTCCCTTCCAGCACTACAAACCAGTTTACACAGAAGCCAATTGTTTCAACAACTGGAGAACTGCTCAGGCTAGGGACAGCTTCCACCAGTGTCTCCCAATATTCCAGTGGGCACAGCTGGACAGCACAGAGGTACCTCGCTGTTGTTGCCGTTATCAGGGTAATATGACAATGCAAGTTCAGTGTGACAGCCCATCCTGGTCATTCCTGGTCCAGGAAAATCAAATCTCTTCTAAAGCAAGCAGGGCCAGACTGATATCGGAGCTAGGCAGAAATGCATGGCATTTTGACTGTCTAGAATTGTTTCTTTCAGGCAGGTGTTCTGAAGATGGGTTGTTAAAAACATGATTTCTTTCAGTAGTTCCAGACATTCAGGTGTGAGTCTCACAGTCACCTTAAAAGTCTTATTTTCTTAATTTTTTTTTTTTTTTTTTTCCCCCAAATAAGATTTTCCATATGGGTTTACTGTTTGGGTTTTTTTCTCTGAAGTCTGCATAAGTTAAGGGCATGTAAAACATAAGTTGCTGTGAGCAGCAGATTTCTTCCTTCCACCTCTTATTTCATAGAATCATACAACAATTGTAAATTAAAACACTTCAACATTCTTAAATCTTGAATCTTGGCATCTTTCACTGTAACATCCAATTTCTGAGCAAACATACAGATATCCTCATATGTTGCTTTCAACTTTCAACCCTCCATGTATTATAATACCAGAAAATGATGTAAAAGGACCTACCAGAATTAAAACTAGCCATGCACAGGTAGGAAGGTAATGTGAAGGCCTCCAGCTAGGATATTTAAAAAAATCTGATTAACAATTCGGTAACTTGAAATATTTTACTATTTTCTCACATGAAGATTATGCAAGAGATTGAAAGGCAACTATAAGCAAGGCAAAACCACTACAGCCACAGGGTAAAAGTTTCAAAGCCATTAAATTTTGTTTCCCTTCACCTCCTTCCTAGAATTTGATAAAATTTTATGTGCTCAGGTTTGTTGTATTTATTTATTTTCAATCACAGATTGTCCACAATTGCTTTAGTTGCATTTGGATAAGTGCAAATATGTACTAGACCACGTCTGTGTCACCTGTCCTGCTCATGACACTCACATGGAAAATTACCTTCTACAGCTGGGATAAACTCCGTTCAGCTGGGTTTGAGATAGCCAGCAGACATATTCAAGTGACTGTCATGGAAGAGTCAGTACCCTGATGAAGGGAGAAGGTACTCTGGGAAGCAGAAACTGTGGGAGGAAGTGCCTATGTAGCTATGTTCCTGCAGATGAATTTGGAATTCAATGGCAAGATGAGGCAGCAACCAGCAATTACACACAGGGGAAACCACAGTTCATCTTCCTCTACTCAGCACATGCAGCATAGAGCTTTTGCCCAAGGGAGCATCTTGACTGAGAATTCCCAGATCTCTCCTTCAAATATGCAATAGATAATTGCAATAAATACAAAACATATGTACAGACACTTACCCCTTACAGGTCTGCTCATCCATTAACAACCCCCAGCCTTACAGCCAGGAATTCATTTTCAACAGACTTTTGAAGTAGTTATCTATAATTTGCTTCCACACAACGTGTGTTTACTTTGCAAAATCAAACTCATGCTTAGAACTCGGAGCAAAACACAGAGAGCCCATGGAAAAAAATAGATGTGTATATTACAGGGAAACAATGGAAAGCAGATCTAATAAGAATTACAATGGTCTATTTTGTGTACTGCTTGCTTAAAGCTACACGATCATTATAACCAAAGCTCTTTTTATTCTTAGCAGTTTTGTCAAGAGCAGAGGAAATAAAGATAGTTTACTGCCAGAAGAATAAAGGCAGGCACATAAGTACTTATCATGTATCACAGCTATAGAACACAGCATCTCCTCAGAGCAGATGACGATCTTTCTCATAGCTCAGTAATGCATAAAGGCTAAATTCCAAAGGCAAAATTCCTCAAGCCTGCTTTTTTTGAGCAATTTAGAGGTTTACTATTGTCAATTACCATCTCACATTGAAAGCGTGCTGGAGGAGAGGAGGAGACTACAATCGGGAGAAACCTCAGCTGCAGTTCTGCTAAAACCTGGTCAGGGATGGAAGAATACAATTTGTCAACTCCACTGCAAAGCGCGCACTCATTATTCTGTTCGTGGCATCCAGTTTTCACCACCTCCGCTGTAGAATATTTTGATCAAAACTATGGTTTTGGTCGATGAATTAGTGAATAGGTCTTTCAGTGCAATTGCCTATTTGAGGCGGATTTTGTTGGCAATTGGCTGAGCAAATTCCCACTTGCAATAACAGCTGCGAACCCTGCTGAGGGCATCTGTTGGGTAGTTAATACTTGTTGGGAAGTATCTCGCTTTAAGTGTGTTTTGTTTACAAAAGAAATTCCTACGCTTTTTAACACAGTGTTAAAGACATTGTGCCTCCTGTTTATTTACATATAATGTTCGATCCGTGTTATCTTTGTTCACTTGTACTGATTTTCCTCCCTACGGGGGGCTAACATATTGAAGGGCTTTTTTGATTGCATTCAAGTTTCAATTGAGTTATAATAATAACAGCCTAGATACAGAAAGGTTATTCAATTAGGTATTATAAAAGACTGCTGACCCAATTTTTTCCTTTCTAACCAGCAAAAATAAGGAGAAACTCCATGGAAGGTAAAATTGAAATGGATGTCAGTGTAAGCAGGACCTACAAGAACAGTTTCTGCATCAGTGGCAAGAGCAGGACAGCCTGATCTCCTTCTGTGGCTGTCATTTTTTAAGGAGAACTGTCCATCCAGAGCCTACATACTCTGCAATAAATTCCTTTGCCCTGGAGGAGTTGTTGAAGCCACATTAGTAGCTCTAGGCAAGTGAAGGGATGCAAGTGTGAAACACACGCAAGCCTCTTTCATATTATTTTGCCAATATAAAACCCAGGAATACGCAGCTCTGCAAAAGCAGGAACAGGGGTCACAATGCAGCATCTCCGTTAACGGCCCATCTCCAAAGCCTCTAGGGAAGTCTGTACTGTCATTTGTACAGTGAGCCACCAGCTCACCAGCACTCATGAGGTTAATGTGCAATCCAGGGTGGATCAGGCTCGAACAGCTCCAGCCTCCAGTGATGAAGGAACCCTCCAGTGTACCCTATAAGAGCTATATGTAGGGAAATCACATCCTCTTCATCTACAGAAGCTGATCCTCATGATGAGCAGCTGTTTAACTGCATAAGTGGCTATCAAAATTCTTGGTTAAATACCTGCAGAAATGCTGTCCAGTCTAAAAAGGTTCCCAACTGCAGAGCTCTGTCTTTCAGACATGTTGTAAATGGAGACTGAAGAAAAGTTTCAGCTCACACTCTTGCAGACGGAGGGTAGGACATTTGAAATACAGGCTTGCTCAAGTGGAAGCAGCTCTTCAAGATAACAAACACTTCCAGTGTATATACAAAAGCAATGGCACATTTTTTGACAACCACTTTGAAAGTTTAGGGAGAAATCAGGAGAATTAGTTTAAGAGTAAACAGCTGAATTCTGATTGCGTGAGTCAGCAAGCTCAGTTTGAACATAAAAACATTGGTGTAAACACATTCATGGACAAGTGCTACAGATTTAATGTTAAGTAGTCAAGGATTTAATTTATCATCCATTTGCAAACTAATACCTTGTGTAGGTAAAATGTTTTCCAGTGGTTACATCAACTCATAATTTTGGAATAGCATCAGAAAAACCCAAGGTAATTACCAGTACTCTCTTTTTTTTGCCGGATCTCTCCTTTCCCTCTGTTCTTCCATCAAACTACATTGGAAATCTAGGTGTTCAGCTCATGTGCTTATTAAACATGGTCCATGTATTGTTATGTAAGTTACTTTGGTGAAGATGTATTTCCTGTTCATTCTGTCTCAGTTCTGAAATTGTTTTTCAAATATGTTTTCAGAGAGACATGATTACCATTTCAGAAATACATATCTGACATAAGAGCTCACAAAAGTAAACATTTATTTAATACCAAGCAAATCTAAGGTCCTTCTGGGTGTAACTTGCAGAGCCAAGGCCTAAATCTGTTTATGTAAGCTAAACCTCAAAAGCAAGGTAAGTCACTTGAGTCAGGCTTCCACAATCCTTAAAACAAAATGTGAGCTGAAACTGGACCTTTGCTGTATATTGGAAATATTAAGGAAGCAGGCACTTTAGAGAACTGACTCCGTTTTTGAAAGGCTTATAGCTGTGTACAGAACCTGTATTTTTGCTATCACCCTAAACTTAAAGAGTTTTAATGCTGGGAATTAATATACCTACACTTAGGTTCTAACTGAGCAGTTCTGTACCCATGGGTATGATTGTGTCTCATACAGCTGTATTGCAGTAACACTATCACTTTCATGCTGTTAGTTTAATTCCTGTTTTTTTCTCATTTTCCGCCTAATGTCACAGATGTCCTGTATAGATGAAAGATAACCAACTCTGAGCTTTTGCTTATCTCCTGGATCTTATGCATATGGTTGTGAGCCCACAGTGTGTAAGACTAAAAGGTCTGAAGAAAATGCCGCCAACATTTCAGAATAGCTGCACACTGGTGACTTTTCTTAATTGTTTGAAAGTAATTACCACTTATTGGGGAAAACAGAAAACTAAAGCAAATCAGTGACAAAAATACCACAGAACTAAACTAAAAATGTAAATCAGGAGCATCTTGGCAAAACCACAGCAAATGCAGGAAGGCTCCTGCTAATATGCAAGAACAGTGACATCTTGTGGGGATTTACAGAAGCGAGTTCACAGAGGGACAGGGTAATCTAGTCTGTGATGTTGGGTAATTAAAGGAAACTCTACTTCAGTAGTTTATTTAATACATGTACCACTAATATTTGGTAGAAATTAGGCTTTATTGCTTTTATAATGAGGAATGAAAATTAAAAAAAGCAGATAAATAGCTAGTTAGAAAAACTCTGAAAACAAAAATTAATGGAGTGGGGTGGAGTCCAAGAAGCTCTGCAGCCGTTTCCTCTGCTCTCCCAGGAAGTAGTTATATTTATCACTTAAATATTATTCATCCAAAATAATAATGGCATACGGGAAAAGAGACTAAATGAGGAATTATGTTGAAAAGGCATACAGTCAAACATAAAAATGACATCCATATTAAGTGGTTTTTAAAAACACACACATAAATATTTAATAAAGAAAGCATGAATAGTTATGTTGTTCCTTCCACTGATTAATAGACTATGCCAAATTCATTAAATGTACTTCTTGAGAAAGCAAAGTTATATCACAATGGAAAATTAATATATCCTACTTGCCAGTACAGTGTGCAAGATTTGGACCCTTCAGATTGCATCAGAGTATTTGAGTTTCTGGAACAAATCTTCAGCTGCTAAAAGTGTCATAACTCAGTCAAGATACTCAACTCTGACAGCTTACAAGCAAAAATGCTTTGATTCTTTTTTTTGACAAGTTTGCACCCAAACTAAGTTATAAAAATGTAACATTTACAACTTGGAAGATGACATATTTTCCTACCATGATGTTCATGTGTTCCTCTTATTTTCTTTTACCTGAGTAACCTAAGTAAACAGATTACAAGGCAATTTAAACATATTAGCTAATACAAGGTTTACTGGACTTCTCATATATAGAAATGTACTTTGACACTATTTGCAGTTTTACAAATACAAAATGAATAAGAACTTTAAAACATATTTACTGAGCAGCCATGTTTTGATATCTGTACAGATCAATAAGTGCTGTGGAATTATGTACAGAATTTATAATTTAATTTTCAAACAACTTTTGTGCAACCTGGCTGTAATGTGCATTTAAAGAACTGCTGTCAACATCACACATCTGTAATTTACTGGTGCCAGAAATGGAGAGTACAGAATAGGACAACAGCTCCTAAAATAATACTGTGCTATGCAGACATCAGTACAGAATTCAAATAGTGCATATTAATCAACGTCTGATGAGGAATGATAGCTGCTAATACAGACACGGGCATTTACAGGTATTAGGTTTGTTATAGTAAGTATGGATGAATGAACTTTTCCATACATAAACATTAAAAGAAAGGGCTTGAATTAGGAAGTTATACAATAATCAAAGAAGGGAATTTATGTAATAAATAACAAAACTTTCAATTTAACTTGCAGAAGATAAATACAGTTTGAAAAAATCCTTTACAGTAGCAAAAGATCCTTTACAGTAGCAATGAAACCATTCAGAAGCATTGTCAAATCAAAGGTAATTCGGTTTTATTTTATAATCATAACAACTGAAAGAAAAATAAAGAAAATCAACACGAAGAAAATTTAGTTTATCTCTGATAGTTGTTAGTGTACTTCTGTGTTATTGTATCTGTCAGATGTTTCCTCCTCTTTTTGTGCTCTATTCACACTATCCCTTTTGATTTTTGATTTTTTTTAAGTTTCTTTAGTCCAACATAAATCCATAGACACTAAAGCACAGTGAATATGCAATCTGCAGACTGGTGTGAGTGAAAAACCACAGGAATATAATCACTTTTACGAGGTAAGCTTGGAGTAGCTTGGAGGAGAGAACTTGCGCTTCAAGTACTTGAGAATGTAAAGTGGAAGACAGCTTACAACAGTGATTGCTGACACTTTCCACAGGAAGGTCACAGTTGTGATAAAGGCAACATCTGCAGAAACAAAAAGGGAAAGTAAGTAATGGGAGTCAGTAACATGGAAACTGGAAGTTCCACAGCGCAAAGTCAATAAAAGTCTCTTAATTGTTTGCTTATACTGTTGTCTAATTAAAAAAAAAAAAAAGGGCAATAAAGCAACAGAAAGTTAACCTCAACATTTTGCTTTTTCCAATTTTTTTAGACTGGAACTTCAGAGTTCCTTTATGGTCCTTACACTGTTTTGCAGCTAAAGTAATTTTTAGGGTAAACAGAATCTCGGTTTAAAAGCAAGACCCTCTCATAATAAAAAGTTAAGTCAGCTTATTTTTCTAATAGTAAGAATGATTTTTACCCCCTATAATACAAGTTCCCAACCAGAAATTTTGCTAGTTTGGATCTTTTATTCCGTATTGATTATTTTTCTCACAACATCTACGCTGAATGATTCTTAAAATCATATTAATTAAATTAGAGCACAAAATTTCAAGGGAAAACAATGTAGTGATATTGCTGCAAGCACCACTGAAAAGCTAATTGTTTATGACAAAAAATTAACAAGAATGCTGACACACTATACTTGCTAATGATTTTTTTTTTGCCCCTATTTGTGATAATTAGGTCATACTTAGTTATCATGGAAAGATCCCAGAACTCCAAGAATTTTTAAACCCCAAGAATTTTTAAATTTTTTTTTCCATTATTTACAAACACATATATTAAAGAATTTGCTACTCTTGAGTAAATCTTTAAAGATCAAAAAACAAAAAGCCAACCCAAAGCTTCCAGAAAAGTTAAACTTCACCTACCTAAGAAAGCTCCAAAAGACACTCTGCCTATACCTGTTTCACAAAGAGGGAAAATGAAAGGATAGATTTACAGAAAATACAAAAGTTATGTGAAAAAAACCCAAACAAACAGGTTAGCTACACAAAGAGGAAATGAAAAAGATGTTAGTAGCATTAACTGGATTAGTATTACCTTTCACATGTCAATCAGATTATTTTAAGCAGCAACTAAATCAAAACACTTTGAAAACACAGAGATTTTATATTTGGTCATGTTTTAAGATTGTGAATAGATTGGCACTTTCCTTACATTTGACTTCAAGGTATAATTTACTGTATAAACAACTTGATAATGGGAATGAAAATTCACTTCAGAAAATGCAATAAAGAAATGCTTTACTGCTCCAACTTTGCTCATTAAAAATACTTTGCATATTAAATTTCAATGCATAAACTTGTTATGCAGTTTTAGCCTAAGCCTTCTTAGACATACTGAAAGCCCATGTAACCTATCATAGACACCCTAAAAAGGCCATTGTGTTCAATTAACTCAGAAACATAAAAACTAATTTACTTTCATGAGTCAGAGCTGTAGAACAGTATCAAATGTTTTTGCCTTTCTAATTTGAGTGCCATGTCATCATACAATTTTTTTGGAAGGAGATGATCCTTATAACATCACTGAAAAGAGTTTATTTACCAATGAAGTCAAGCACTATTGGTCTGGACCATTGCTCCTCATCCATGGAAGTTGTTCTATATCTTGAACTGCAAACCATCACTTTGGTTTATGCTACATCACATACACAAAAAATGTTCCCTCTCCCCAGTTATAATGCAACAGACTAAATAAGAGTAAAGCATTAGGCAGAAGTGAGACTAAGAGAAAGGCATTTTCTCAGATTAACTGGTGAATAACACAGAGTAAAATACATCTTCACAAAATCTCATGAAGTTGCAGCCTTTTCAGTACTCTCAAATACAAAAAAATAGAGAAGTTAAGTCCCTGGGCTGCAAGAAGCCATACAGCCATTTATGGACTCAGTTGCTGGGGCTTGCCCAGCAAATACATGAGCACAGAGAGAAAAACACTCCCCTTTACGGAAAAGTTTGCAAGAAACAAAGTCCCTGCGGTTTTTACACCTCTGTGAACACCACAAGAAGTGTTTTTCACAGAACAACACCAGAAAGGATGGAAGGACTGGCTGTCACCGATACGACGGATTTTCAAAGGTGAAGCTGCAAGTTCTGCTTTATGAAGTTCCTGGAAGTCTGGACTCAACTGCAACTACCTGTATCTGTTCTTGCTTGTTCCTTTAATATGTAATCTGATTGTGGAGATTCAAAAATCAACCCAATAATCTCTATTAATGTGTCCGTGCATCAGTGTCCGAGAAAACAAAAGGGTGCTCTGGCAAACCTGAAATGTACAATACAGGTACCAAGCCCAGCAGGGTTGTTTCTTCACTAAAATTTGACTCCTGAGAAATCTGGGAAGTAAGGGAATACCTCGGACAGGCAGTGAAGCATTTACTGATTAAATAAACAATTATATAATGTACATACACTACCCTAGCATTGAACACCTGGGAAATGAGAGAGTGAAGGCAGAACTACATGTAACACTTAATTCTGCTATGTGAAATGACAGCTGAAGAAGGGCAACTCCTTACTCATCAGCTCCTAAAAGGTAGAGAAGGAGCTGGATTCTGCTCCTTTTGAGGTATAATTAAAGCTGTTATGTATATTTCTGTAAGTTACATTTGTAAAATCACACTAAGATATTTTGTTTTTACTAAAGGATAAGTTGATGCAAGAAGAAATACGTATTATTCTGATGCTCAGATTCTTGACTGCTAAGATTTGCAGTTAAAATGTGTTTTTTCATCTTGTGAACTATAAACAATCAGAACCCTAAGACACAGTATGGCATACCAAAACTTAAAGCAAAGCAAACTTAATATAAACTTACTATAATTATTAAACAATGGTTCCTCTATAAAGTATCTTTCCCCCTAGGCTGTTGCCTCACTCTCCAACAACACTTCAGCAATTTTGGCCTCGTGAGTTAGATCTAATGAGGTCCACTTGGTCTGGTGTACAAAATAATGCACCAATTTAGGGGAAGATCCTGATTTTTTACAAATCATATCTATTTTCAATAGTGCAAATCTCAAAGCCAATTTAAGGTATGCAATTTGGACTGTCAATATCGGACCAAGGATGGAAAAGGCACGAGTGGTTTGAGAAAAGTTTTTCATCTAGATGAACCATACTAACAGGATAAAGATTGAATTCTATCAGAAAAGGGTAAGAGAATATTGTAACCCAACATTAATTAGGCCTAATTTGAACTCAGTTATATTTCTTATAAAGAAAGCTGCATTTCAAAATATCACATATTCTTAATTGAAAAAAAAAAAAGAAAAGAAAAACATTATTAAAAATATAAAACAGTTATTTGCTAAAATACTTTTACTCACCAAAGTATTCATTTAGAAATGCAAGAGAGGCCACATAGCAGCCAAGACTGAGGAATTCAGCCACCACCATTAACCAGTGCCATGTTCGTATGGTCAGTGCAACCATCAAGAGCTCAGTCAAGATGAGGGCAGTGAAGGAAATGGCAACGACGTGTACAAATTCAGATTCAAAAAGCAGCAGGGCTCCATACATCAGAATACCACCTGGGTAGGGTGGAGGAGCGCACAAGGTTGGCAATACACTCTGCAGTCAAATTTAACTGTACCAGTTTTTACAATTGCACACTGAACATTTGATTGCTTATTATGAAAATTTGCCCAGCATTTTTTTATAACATTGATCTTTCTAAAAGGAGGATATTTACTGTACTTTGTACATATGAAATAAGCCAACCAAAGTAAAGCCATACAGAAATAAAACTTAAACACCTTTTAATGCAATATATCTGATGAACTGTTAATTAACCGCATTTTGTCAAGTGCTGCAAATAAATGAGATATTGTTGAAAGTGTAATTACTTTTAACTGATTACATAATTCAGATTTCTTCAACAGTACTTCTGTCATTCCATGAAAGAAAACTACTGTGTAAATACATGCAATGTGATAAGCACTCATTAAAATTTTTCTGGATTAGCATTTAATTAAAAGCATGTCCTTTTTTAGGCGACATGCACCAATAAAAATACCAATCACGCTGTCTTTTGAATAGGCCTGGCACACTACAGGAATATCGATTTACGAGATAAACAGAAAGCAATATATATAACTGCTGATGAAACGTTAAGCTTTGGGAATTCAACCTGCAGCTGAAAAACAATATTGCTAATAGCAGACAAAAATTTCTCAGTTCAGCAAAATTAGGACTCTCTCCTACCTTGGTAAATACTGATTAAAACCCAGATGAGGAAGGTCTTAAATGACAAAGATCTTCCCTAAGGGAAACATGTGAGAGGACAGTTAAACACAACTTAAAAAAAATAAATCTAGTCAGCTCATATATTTTTAATAGTTCATTGCTAGAGAGACATTTTACAAGTAAAATAAGCAGTATTTGAAGTGATAAAGTCTATGAAGCTTCTACTTGTTTTTATGATTCTTCAATACAAGCTTGTATAGAAATTGCACAAAGTCTAAATTTGGGACTTAAGAAGTTAAGGCCTTAAACAGAAGAGACACTTTAGCTTGCAATGCTCTGGCTGGTTTTCAGAATGATAAAGACAGTAAAATTCGTTTATTTTTTATTTGTGAAACATAGTCTTCAAAACAACTACAGCATTATGTACCTACTGACCAAAACCTTAAGCAAATCTACAGTTATTTACTAGTAACTTCTAAATGTTGGATAAACTGCCCGTTTGCTTTCATAGAATAAATTTATGACTACTGCAAATTTTCAGAAAGTAACTATTACCAAATAAATTTTAAATCTTTTGATTGTGAATGTTACAGATTGAAATATATGCATAAATCAAAGAATAAATGCTGTACATGTGATATGACTCTTGCATTCTGTGAGGATACTGATGAAATATATATTAGAACTGAAGAGTTGAAAGGATACACATTTTAAAGGATAAAGTGGCAAACAAAACAGCCGTTTTGCCAGAAAAGAAATCATCAATCTAGAACAGGCAAGAATCAGCACTTCTTCATTGCTGTAGCAAGTTCCAAGTTCTGTGAACAGCTTCCCACAGACAAGCTTACGACACTGTTTAGCAGGTGAAGGCCGTGGGTTTTTTTAAGTTTAATCATGGACTGAAATTTCAAAAACTTTAAAGATTCTCAAGTGGAGAAAGAAAGAACCAAGATCTCCAAAAGAGGAAAAAAATGATCCCAGACTAACATAGCTAATAGCTAATTTAGTGCAATTAAAAAGACAAAGACTCGGAAAAGTTTGGACTTTGTTTAACTAGAGTCTGCTTCTGACCTTTTAGAAACATCTCTGAAGAATCTACTATCCCTAAAAAAACAGTCTGCTTCTGCCTTGCATCATTCATAACTTTCCTAGCTAAGGATGAAGAAGAAGCACTTTTCAGAAAACTTACAAAAACAGAATCTTGAGATTTGTTTCACTTTTGTGGGTAATAAAATTATAAACTTTGATTGTTTGCAAGTACGTGCAAACACACAGAAAGCAGTTTCTATGGATGACCGAGTTCAGATATATCAATTATAGATAGCTGTTGTTTAAAAGAAGACAGCTTTTGGAGACATCAGTAGTAATTTCTGCATGTTAGGAAAAAATAAATCTATAAATTCATCTACCAATTAAAAAGGAAAATAAGCTGTAAAAATGTAGACATAAATAACTCCACATCAGAGACTTTGGGGCCAGAGTCAGGTCTGCTTTATCAACATACCTTCAGGTTTGAAATTTTTCAGTACAACCAATGGTGACTGAACAAATGTATTAATAAAAATGATTGAAACATTTGGTACTGTGGATTATTTTAATAGTACAGAAGTTGGCAATGGTTGTGCAATCTGTCTTGCTTGGAACACCTTAAGAAAATTATTATAAGAATTCCCAGTTTTGCACACTGGAGATTTCAGCTTTTGTTTGTAGCTGATCACTGAGGACATTCATACCTTTGTGAGATCTTTATAAAGTTCTGGATATAGCAATGCCATTTCTGGCTTCACATCTTGATCCAATACTAGTGAGAAGACTGGAAACATAGTATATATGGTTGCATACCTAGGTGAAAGGAAAGAACACACATCAACACTTTTGTATGATATAATTTTAAACTGATCTACTGAGGTCAATTATTCTTTTTATGCAAGTGGAATTAAACTGGTTCTTTTTCCCAGTACTTAGGCAGCTTACCAATACAGCTTTCACATGCAACCTGCTCTTATGGTTCTGAAAGCTGTCAGTTGTGAGAAGTTACAGAGGTCTTACACACTCAAAACCAATAAACACATTTCTTTCTTCTATCACCCAAGCTTATCGCCTGTTACCATACTCCCTGTGCACTTGCACTTTGGAAACGAGTCTAAAGACCTGACATTTAAATTCATCTACAAATGGATGCATGAAAACTGAAGAAAAAAGAAGAGCACTATATTCCGAACAACATGGAGAAAGTAGGTGGATGAATAAGAGGCTTAACAGCTCTGTAAGTGGCTTTGGATTTTATTGTACACGTGCCAGATACACACTTTCTCATGTACTTCCCTAGAACTTAGAACAACTATTTGCAAACATTTTAGAGAGGTCTACTGGTTGCCTCTGCAAAGTCTGATGTAATCAGACCATGTTTTGATTAAGATTTAAGTTACTGTCTATTTAAGGTATTGTTTTTGTTATTGTTTACAAGGAGAATAAAAAGAAGCTCTTAGGTCAGCAGGGACAGAGAACAGGGACAAACACGAACATATGCACAGCTCTCAGCTGTATAACTTGGGAAACCATATTAGTAAACCAGCTGCTGCAACATGATCAAGGTGCTCCTAATGCTGCACATATTCACATGAATGGAAATCTATGTGGCAGAATTGGATAGTGCACTCTCAGAGGAAATTTCATAGTACATTAGGCTCCATTTTTAACATAAAAACCTGTGATTCTCACTGAAATTTGTACATCAATCTGTGTGACAGCTGAAGCTGGTCTGGTCTGGGAGATTTTCTTTATTGTTTTCACCCCATATGTGCACAGGTTCTATGGTATCTTCTAAGGCTATGCAGATCCCTCTCTCCAGAGAACTGATAATAAGACTTCCCCCCTCACATAGTGCATATCCAACCTAGTGTGACTTTTCTTCGGACACTCATCCCAGGTTTTGGTAGTGCACCCATGATAAATGTATGGAAAGCGTGGATGACACCATGCCCACGGTGTTATTTAACCAGTTAGTTTGTTGTACTTATTACCAAATATTGTAACTGTTGCTTTGACTTACCCTACCATTAGGAATCCTTGGTACAAGGGAACAGATGCAAAATAGAAGACTGATGAAAATACAGCCTACAAAAAGCAGGTAATTAATTATTTAATATAATTCTATATACAAAACAATACAATATAGAAAAAATAACAGTACTGCTTAATTAAGATTTTGTGACATTTTGAAGACCGACATGGGGATTTTAACTAGTCAGAAAACAAAGTTTTAAATACCTGCATAGTTGAAATAATAAGGCCTCGGTGCATGACAAATTGACCAAGTGCTGCTGATCTTTTGTAACTGTTTCGACCATGTACCATCAGCAGCCTACCTATGTGTTTAAACTGTGTGATAGAAAAGTCAGCTGCTAGAGAAGCTTGTTTTCCCTCCTAGAACAAAAGAAAAATATTCGAAATATGAAGCCCAGTGTAAAATATGTATATCAAGTTTCAAAATTCTAAGCAATAACTAATTTTAAAATATAAGTTTGTTCCTGCTTTGAAAATTAACCCTGCAATGAGACACAGCAATTTTTTGTGCATATTCTAAGATGCAGTGGGCTGTAACAAGTAAGTTTAATTGCTTCTCTTACTTCTTCCAGGGAGATGCTACACAGAAATAACTATCGTTTTTTCTGCTTTTAAAAAGATAAAGCAGAAGATAAAGAAGTAAAAATACTAGAGACTAAGCATTCTTATCATCTTGCAGAATACTTGAATTAGAAATTATCAGTTTACTGCTGTTTAAGAATAAAGCTTCTTATCACATGTTATTAAGCTGCTATGTGGCACACATTTCACAATGGAACTGTTAACATTACCTTGCCTTCAATTCCAATTCCACAGTCTGCTGCTTGGATCATGCTGACATCATTTCCTCCATCACCTGGAAAATGTCACTGCAATATTCAGTTCTTCAGTGATTATATTCTCCTGGCCTTACAGTATTTGAGCAACCTCTTACATACCTTTAAATTCCTACAATAATCTATGACTTATGATTAATTACTTCAGTAATCAAGGCTTTTTCCTGCAGAATAGAGAAGATAACCACACCTTTCTCATGGAATGGCATTTTCTGCCACGACTATGCAATACCTGGCTGTTGGTAAAGAAGTCTCTCTGGTTTTATTTCAGCTATTTCTCTGTGGTGCCACCTGCTGATTATATTTATTACAGATTTTACTAGGAGGATTGTGCCAAGAGTTACCTATTGCACACGTGCGTTTCCCGGTGTGGTGCTGTAACAGTTTCACAATGTGGGCTTTCTGGGTGGGAGAACATCGGCAGCACACTACAGCCGGACACTGACAAGCCAGCTCTACAAATTCATGCTCATAATACTTCAGACAAACCTGAGGAAAAAAAAAAGACACTTGGCTTTATTTACAATAAAATATTACTACATGTAGCCCAACACAAAAACACAGTATAAAGATTTTTTTTTTTTTTTAGGAAGTTTTCCATGTACAACATCCAACTGGCAGAAAAAAAGAAAGACAGATTCTCCTGACTGTGGCTTTATTATTTTTAAAATCAAAGAGAACGTCAGTTTGAGCGCCAACATGCTTTGAGGTTGAGAGAATAGACAGTACTAAAGCATGCTGTATACAAATTCCATTCTGTTACTGTACAGAATACTAGAAACCCAGAAACATATGTCCATCTAGAACATATATCATCTACTTTGCACTCAGTGATAAGCAAAAGTATCTCTAAGGACAACTTAAAAATATGGACAAATACTCAAAAAAAGAGCGTGAAGATGCTGATACATTACTTTCTGACCAAAAGCATATAAATAATTTGACAGAAACCAAGTTTTTACCTCAAGTGAGTCCCCAGATATCACCAAGGCACAGTCATGCTTCCTCCTAAAAGCATTTAGTTCTAAGTGAGCCTCTCCTCGAGTGGCAACCTTCAATAAAAAACACTCAGTTAAAAGATTTTGTTATATTTAAATAAAACCCCAACCCTGTCTAAACAAATCAGGTTTTGAGAACTCATACCCAAAAGCCTTGGTTCAAGTGTTTTATCCCACTGCAAGTCCAATACCCATGGAATTTTGCTATAAGCCTCAAATCTTATGGAGTGAAAAAATATTCCTCAAACAAGGAAAATCTATGTAGTCAGCTTAAGTGATTCCTCACCAAAGTTTCCAAGGGCTAAAATAGTAATGAATTAATGACATTAAAATATCTGAATTTTGAGCTGGTCTGAGTCTTTTCATCCTGGCAGGGCTAGAGAAAAATAGAAAAATTTCCCAAGCAAACCTCGATTTTTTTTTTGTTTATTAACCAGTAAAACATGTTCTTAGAATAACATAAAGTGTTCCTATTAATTGTTCCTGACCAGGCACAGATTTCAAAGGGCACATAAAGATGCACGTTAGTACTAATCCTTTTGGATCTTACATGACTCTGAAGGCAAGATCAAGTGGCATAATATGAAAGAATTACATCAGAGATTTTTTAATTTACATAATTGTTTCAGAAAGGTCCAGCTGTGAAATGTAAAAAACAGTCAAAGGTTACCAAATGCATTTTGGAAGGTTTTGAGCTACAAACAGAACACAAAAAATTGAAATTATAATCAGATTTTGAGGAGACTGGCAGGTTCGGGGGGG
>VWZT01000748.1:618546-638546 GCA_013397055.1 Pachycephala philippinensis
TTTTTTTTTTTTTTGTTGTTGTTGTTGTTGTTGTTGTTTTGGTGGTGGGTTTTTGTTTGTTTGATTTGTTTTGTTTTAAACTTGGTTTGGTTGTTCATTTTGTTTCTTCTTCCCAATAAATATCAATGTATTTTAGAGCTATCATGCTAGACAAAATTCCAAGCACAGAATAAGACACAAGCTCTGATTACACTTTTAATTTTATCTCTGTCAACACTTTGATTAAACAACTTTTAAGAAATATGAATCTTAATTACATTGAATGTGAAGTTTTGTCCTTGACCCACTACTACCCAGTCAGATGCAGTTCAAAGAACCTTTCTCTCTCCAGATGGGCTCTACTACCTATAAAATTTGAGTTACATTAAAAAGCCCCTGCAGAAAGAAAAACTCATATAACTGCCCCAATTCAGAATTTTTTGCCTTCTTTCCCACAATTAAGCATGTAAAGAGAAAGTTCCTTGTCTGACAGCTGTTAGGAGCACCAGACTGTGTTGGCCCAATACAGTCTTTCTGCATTGCAGAGATGAAGAGATGTCAGCACTTGTGCACACTGATGAGCAGTGATTGTCCTGTTCTACATTTCGCCTAACAGAATGCTTTCTTTTTTTTTTTTAAATTTGTAAATACCTCCAGAATTACAAACTGAAGAAGCTGAGACTTCTAAGAACAAACAATTTTGTTAAAAACAAAATACAACTTTTTGGAAAGAGAGTAGCAAAAAGTTTTTTCTTTCTAATTTATAACTAAAATAGAAGTGTTATAGTGCTTGATATTTTCTTACATTAATTCAGTAGTAATTTCTTTGCAACACGTACAGCCACAAAAATAATTCTGTATAAATGCATTTTCTAACTAATTTAAAACTTTGTGTATGCTAAGTTAATACAGTTTTATGCCAATCTCCTATTACCAGTCAAGGTAATGAAAATAAAAATCTGAGTCAACTAAATACATTTTGTTCAGGAAGACTTAATTTGTGGTGTTACAACATGGAAAGGTCAACAAAAATTGATCTGAAGTTTTATCAAAAGCATTAATAATTTAATTGCAAATAGTAGTCTGCAGGGCCTAATTTGCCATTCTGATGCTTCAGAAGAAAATACATTTACATGTAAATTATATTAATATAATTATTTCTGTAGGTGCAAGTGGTTCATTTAGAACAAACAGACGCATTATGTCTTATCACACAGCATCAATCAACGTCTGGAAAATCTATTTTTGTTCGGCTTCAGTCAAGTTGATGCTACAGAAATAAAATGTATACAAGAAGATTCAGTTTACTTTTCTAACAATTACTTAAACAGTCTGTTGGTAAAATGCACACATATATAATGACATGAACAAGAATTTCTCATACCAGTTTGAGCTGTATCTATACAGAGGACGTTCACACTTTCATTCAGGATTAATTCTGCTTGAGTCTAAAGAGTTCTATCAATGGAAGTGTTAAAACAAGCAAGAATGACATTCAGACAGCCTAAATCCGTGGACAGTTTCTTAGTGGCTCAGCACCTCACCTCCCACAGACCCCTCTTCATCATTATTTAGAGGTATCTTGCTATGTCTGTTATGAAGGGTGTAAAATATATGTTGAACCTGGGTCACCCAAACGTGGTTACAATGCAGCACATTAACAGCTCTAGAAGCCAACGCCCCTAAATGCTTTGTAATTCTACAGCCTGGAATAACAACCTAAGTACTACTCTCTTGACCATTATTATGACACTCAGTGCAATAACCCAACAATTTTCAACAACCAGCCGACTACTAATGAAATACAGCAACACTGCTATTAGCTGTCCTTTGATGAACCAACAACAAAGGTTGGAACTATACTTACAGGTCTGAAAATGTGAATATCTTGATTTCTAGACACTAAGTGAGAACTTTTTGCAATGCAAGTTGCTGTCTCCAGTTTATCTCCTGTTAACATCCATATCTGCAAAATAAGGTAAGAGTTTACTCCTTTGGACATTAGCATGTCTGTTCTCCAAATCTAAATGACATCTCTCTCCAACTTTTCTCTGGCAACTTTTTGGACTGGATTATCCAAGAAAATATACTGATATGTACATTTTTAAGTAAAATTAACAAGAAGTTTTTAGTGCAATAGTATGCAAAGCAGAAAAGAACTGTCTTTACTTTGGGCAGCTCCATTCCCCTTCCCTTTTCACAAGGGCCAATGTCTCAATACGTATGGACACAAAGTGAAGCTCTGGGGAAGCATAAAATCCTTTCCCTATGGCCCTGATACTACCTTGATCAGAAAAGTGAGGATGCAGATGACATTTGTCAGCAAAATGATGTGACACAACAGTCTGTGACCCTGGTGATAATCTCAGAAAGCAGCAGTCAAGCCATGACACAGCAAATCTTGGAGGATGAGCTACAGTCCCAACACTCTGAAGAGATCCTGCCCACTGACCATGCAGAACTGAGAAGGCAGTAAAGTTTAAGGGATAAAGTTGTTATGTTCTTAAAGTGTGACAGCTCTCTCAGCCCCTTAACACCAAGAAGGTTTGTTAGTAAGAGACTCAATCACCGGTGTCACGAAATTATTGTCATTGCATTCCAAAATTCTCCTGGTTTGCTTTGCCCTCCTGTGCTGCCCTTCCAGCAGATATTGGAGAGGCTGAAGTCCAGCACAAGCAGCATATGCAAAATATCCCATTGTGTCTGACTCAGTTTAACCAATGCAAAGTCAATACAAGTATTTGGAGCAGAGCTTGACACTGCTTAAAGCAAAAAGTATATAATCTTTCCCCCTCCCCTCCCCAGATACTGTTCATATATTTACTTGAAACCCTCCCTCAAATAAATGCACTACTTGTATATGTGCAATTGATAGGTGTCTGGCAAACCAACTCTTCTGCATGGCTTTTCATGCCATCCTTTTAACATGAACTGAACAAACCCCAAGGGCAGTTCTGAATTCTAGTTCCAATAATTCACCTTTTGATCTTTGCTGAAACTTCTTACGAGTGCCAAACCTGAAAACATTGCTGTTACACAAATCTTGTGCCAAACTCATTTAGTGTCAGCAAGGACAGTTTACTGTAGATAGCCAGGGGATAAATGACTGAGACACACATACATCTATCCATTGGTAGTTTTCCTACAGAAGTAAGTTTGAGATTGATGAAACCTGTGGTAGGCAAGGGAACTTCCCACACAATGTCTTGTTTGTTTCTGCTAGTTCATACCCAGAATGTGCTTAGGACTTGACACATTTCTTGCTTTATAAGAACTTGAATATAGACAAATATAAATTATGTCTTGATTTAAAAAGGTAATATGATAACCTGTTACGTCAGCAGTATGTGTTTAGTACCTTTATTCCAGCATTCCTTAGCATCTCTAGAGTTGGTCTAACATCTGCTTGCAGCTGATCCTCTACGCCAGTGAGACACAGTAATTCCATTTCTCGCTCCAAACTCTCTACAACAGCAGCAACCTTCAGGTTTCTATCATGTATGCTTAACTTTGCTTGGTTATATCGACTCTGTTTGCACAAACACAAAACCACTTAGAGTTTGCTACGACTCATAAAGTATACATTCAGTCTACCACCCAGTGATAGCATGGATTCATTAGGCTAAATGTTTGTCTTTAAATATCTTTAATGAAGAACAAGACTAAAAGAGCAATTTTACTTTATACCCGATGTTATACAAGGCTCTTCTGACAATTCACCTCAAGAGAATGCCTTCTGAAGAGCTATTAAGAATTAGGCATCACAACTTCTAAGGAGGAAAGGCCTTATCTTTGAGAACAAGTGGATTTTTTAGGTCATGCTGAAGCAACAAAAATAACATTACACTAGCTTCTGGGAAAACACTCTCCAGTCCCATAATAAAGCAAACAGGCTCCTACATATGACTGCAGAACCATCACTAGTGAATGACAAAGCCTTTAACAGACTGTGGACAATACCTCAATTAACTATTTTTTAAATACGAATCATCTTTTTTTGCAACCTTAAAAAATAAAAAAAGAGGAATGTTCTCCCTGAAGTAATTAAATATGATAAAGCACAAGATCACTCTGTCCCTTCATACCTCAAAATCTTGATACTGTTCTTCAGTAAGTGATTTTTTGGCAACAACCAGTGTGCGCAATCCTTCTCGTGCCATATTACCGCACTAAATGAACCAAAGCACAGAATAGTTACGCAAATATTCAATCCTATGTTCAGGCTTTATACTGTATACTAACAGGGTGTGTCTGTACCATAACTTTAGGTGTTTCTTTAGACTCTTAAAATACTCTGGAGAAGCCACAAACAGGATAAAAAGCAATTATACCTCAGGCCTCCCAAATGAAGTGGTTTGCTGTCAGTAAGTCAGTTAGATTTCCTCTCCTAGCTTAAAGAAAATTTCTTTTAGGTTAAACCTTTACAATAAATTCAAACTATTTTTGAGGCATGTAACAAAGGTTAAAAACAACATTTCTTTTTCCACTGAACATATCTTTTTACAGAAAAACATCTACACATTAAAAATAGCCATGGAATAGCATGTCTGAATGAAAAACAAGGCTCTCCAGTGCAAACACTTATTGATTTGACCTCATAAAGCTAAATAAATTAAACAAGTATTTTACAATTAATTGTGCATCATTATCGCCAAAAGTAATTTTTATGACATTTTGCTAGGTCTTGAGGGAGTTTAATTTATTCATGTCCCTGAATAAATCAAACTGCCCTGCAGCAGGTATTGATTCATATTGCCAATACCATTATGAACATACATGGTGTAATCATTGTATTAACATATTGGCTGTATGTAGGGTCAAAAATAAGATGATTGCTGGTACCTACTAGAACACATAGTGAAAAATATTAATCAGGTTTGAAATTCAGTCACTAACTACTTTATTTGAAGTTTAATAAATGTGGTAAAAAAAAATTTCAGTTTGGACGCAACGCTTATCAAACTCTGTAATTCATAATCATACCTCACTGCAGATTTTGATCAAACAAGGACATTTCAGGATAAGCAGATTTATAGCAGAATACTTCTCAGAAGTAATTAGGTTTTATGTGAAAGGTCAGTCAATGAAAAACAACTTTCCTTGTTTTAAGTAGGAATGTGTCCTGCTACTACTACCAGCTTTGCTTTTCTTATATGTTACTCAGGAATTGGAAACAATTTGAATCCCTTAAAACCCATTCGGGATATGTGTAACTGAAGTTCAACATCCATTACTGCATTGCCTCAGATTTTCCTTTAAACATATCCCAATAATATCTGATATATTTTAGATTTCAAATTTTTATAAGATTTTATTTTTTGTAAACATTGATTTTCTTTCTTACCTCTTCTTCTAACCAATCATTGTACTGTACAATAGTGGACATGGCAACATCTGCACCCTTCATGTAAAATGTAATTTCTCCTGAAGATTCATCCTAAAATTTCACAAAAGAAATGGGGGGGGGAGGAATATCTGTTTATACAGTCAAAACAATTACCTACCAATACCCTTTTTGTCTTCTGAAGCACTCAGTAGGTTCCCATTTATAAAAGATGGAGTACCTTGCCAAGAAGTGGGTAAGTTTTATTACTTGCTGTTACTGTTTCCAGTGTCATCTCTGAGTCCATTGAGATACATGTCCCCTATTTCCATGTAAGAGGACCAGTTCTAACTGAAGTCAACAAACATAACAGATTCTCAGCATCCCTAAACTAAATTTTAAAATATCACTGTTATGTCCCCTCTAACTTATATTTTGTTTCTTGGGTGGCAAATACCAACCAACCCAAAACAGAAAGCTCTGTATCTTTGAAATATCTGGTAATTAAAAATTTACAAATAACTTAGTGTAAATGCTTGTTATACATGTTTTAATGATGCAACATTCATTGCATATTCAGTGAATCAACACACAGGCAAATGTAATCGAAATTAAGAATTTCTAAGGTATTGTCTGCTGCAGAAGGAGTGAATTAGTCTGATCTGCCAGCATTTTTAAAAAAATCAAACTAAACACCTGGAAAACCCCCAAAATTACCCTAACTATGATGCCCATGCGCTTGCTCTCAGAAGTGAAGGGGAAGATCTGCAGGATATAGTATGTCAGGATGTGTCCACCAGGGGTCTTCAGCTGCATTGAGGTCAGATCCCTGTTAACCAGAGTGAGACCAACACTCTCTGTCCACTGCACCAGAGCTACCTAAAGAGAGGAAAAAGAAAAGGAAAAAAGAGACATATTTAATTGTGAAAGGTCTATTACACTGTTACATAAATTAGGCTAAAGCCAAACAACTGTTGCTAGGGTGAAAGTCTAAACTCTTCCAAGAATCTAGGAAAAAAAAAGTGAACAGCAGCAGACCGAGTATAAAATCTTAACACATCAAATTATGTGCTTCCCTTGAGGAGCTTTCAAAATTTCTTACGAAGAATATAAAAACTTTTTTGAACTTATTGCTGAAAATGAGGTATTTAGAATGTATTTTTAAGAAATAACTGTTCTAGTAGATACCCCACAGACATTCAACAATACATCAAGGACATCCAGTAGAAACTTGGCAAAACGAGAATACGATTTCTGTATCAACAACACCATTATGTAAGTAAAAGACCATATGAAATATTTTATTACATCTACAGTTACATGCAAGTTGAGACAATGTAATAGGTAGTAAATAGGTTAGCAAAGGACCTTATCTTTAGTTTACTTTGCTCACTTGCATAATTTTAATACTTTGCTTCAACAGTAATATGACTTCTGACATCAAATAAGATAGAAACCAAGCTTACAATACTGCATCCCACAAACCCACATGTGAAAGTCCCTTTTTCAAAATTTTGCTGCATTGAAGTGCATGACACCTAGATTCAACATTTTTCTATGTTATGCTTTAAATATATCTCGCCACCACCATGTGATTTATTCCTTCAAAAAATTAATACTTTAGGAAAACTGCTTTACTGATTTTACTGTTTTATATACAAGACATATTCCATATCTGATTTTTCTTCTGATTAAGCAAAACTTCTCCTCAATCTACTTTTATTTTTCCAAATGCTAATCACTACTGAAAACCAGATTTTTAAATCACTAGAAAGATAACTATAATGAAGTTCACATGATTTTTATGGATCCTGGATTTTTATGGATTAATAGGCTCTACTATTAATCTCAGGCAAGATAAAAAAATTAAAATCAAGTACTCTGATAAAAGACATGCAAGTAGAAAATTCCCTAGGTAAGTTAAACAGACATGATGGTCACTAAGAATTTCACACAAAGCAAATAAAACACCACAGCTTCTATGAAAACTTAAAATTGGAATAAAATCCTGTGTGAACCTGTAAAAAAGCCTAGTAGTGCCATGTGTGTAGGCATCACCAGATGAAAATACAGTAAGATGAAGTTAAGGAAGAGAATAAAACACACTTTGAAAAGCACCGTTTTAAATTCTTGATAATTACAGGAAGCCTTTTTACAAACTTTTCTTCTTCACCAGAAGCAGTACATAAGCTATAAATGATCCAGTACTTCCAAGGTTAATTTTCAGTTTTCACAGTGAAGGGTTGCTATTACATTCTGACCTGTAAATTGCATCTTTCTACTAAAACCCTATCATCTTATTTGTGTCCCTTTGCAGCTAGGACTGAAGTGTTCTATATTTGGAGACTCAAATCTGTTTATTATTTCATTTATGCTTGGCTTCACATACCATTTGAATTAGCATTTTGCAGCACAGTCATTTTGTATTCTTATACCTGGCCTATACACAACTGCATATTTATTTTTTCTTTTAAATTGATCAGGGCAAATACCATACAAGAAACAGTCAATAAGGCTCAAGAGTCAAACAGATGCCTACAAGGACACTGAAAAAAACTTGAGAGCAAGACAGGTTTGACTCTCATCACTCAGAATGAATCAGAGCAGCATCCAAAACAACATAGCCAGATCTTGCCATTAAAATACTTGAAGCTTTTAGAATGTAGAAAATGTTTTTAAAACAAGTATTTCACAAATGGCATGAGAATCTACATTACAAATCTTAACAAATACATGCATACTGAAAGGTTGGCTATAGAGAGTTCAGAAAAAGGATTCTTAGGCAAGTCTCTCTTCTTGACGTTTCCCCTCTACAAGTATATTCTCTTCTCTTCAATACATTTCTGAAACTTTACATTAAAATGGTCTTGCAATCTAGTGTGCCTAAATCAAGAACTCCTAGAATGCCAAGAAAATGCAGCAGCGGTGGCTTCTACAGAGCTTGACGTAATGGATGAAGTCAGATAAAGCAATTAAAGGTTGGACAAGCACAAAAGGCTTCTATGGTGATGCTACCATTTTGTTTTAAAGGAAAATGGGATGCAATGGTAATATTTATTTGCTGATAACCATTAATTTGCTGACACACGCAAACACAGATAAAATGTGTCAAGTTTCCTGAATCCAGGTTAAGGACTTATTTGAATATTTGATGGATCTTCTGTGGCTTATCACAAAGCTTCCTTCCTATGGAAACTGGCTGCCTGGGAGACATAAGCACATTGGTGGGTAAAGGGTCCTCCCATTACTGAGACACAGGTATGCAGTGAACAGGTGCATAGTGTTCCTAGGGCAGGTAATGCACGTGGAGGCAAAGAGAGATCTCTGGTTGCTAACTTGGTAATTGTCTTCCTCCTCAGTAGCAACCCAAAGGGTAAAGATGGCCATCCACCTCTCATGTGACAACGTCAAAGATGCCACTTCCAAATTAGGAAAGAAAGGAGCAAATAATTGCACTGTGAAACAGAAATGCAACAGATCTGATGCGAGCTAGTGAGAAACACCTCGTTTAGTGTTCTTACCCCAAATCTTTCAGATGTTTCTATTTACCACATGCCCACTCTTGAACTCTGGTTCCTTCTGTCAGCAGTGTTTCCCCACTAGAGGCCACCCAATCCTCTGAGCTTCTATAGTTCACAGTCCCAAATATCAAACACTTCAATTACAAGGGCACAGATTTCCATTCAAAGTTAAATTCAGGGATTTCATAAGGAAACTCTCCCAAATCAAGCAGTAACTGTGCAACCCACAACATCACCTAGAGCAGTACCAGCTCAGGAGGTGGAAGCAGCTTCTTTAAACAGGAAGGTGTTTCTAACTCAGTCGCCTGAGGAACAAGTGCATTTCCAGAGGGGCATGAAGAGGTGAAACTTCAAAAGCACCATTATTACAGACCATGGCCGCATGTCCATGTTTTGGGGACATAATCATCCCATTTGTTTAGAAATGCTCATTTACGGAACCGAATCAAACCAAACAGCTCATGCAGTGGGTTAGGGTTGACCTGTACAATAATACATACTCTTGACTGCAGGTTTCCATCATGGGACATGCTCTTTTCACCATGCTTGGATACCGTGGGGCTGTACACCTCATCGCTAAGCCACAGCCTCTAGCAGCCTGGCTATCATGCCCAGCTTCTGCTTTCCTTTCCTTACGAGCCAGACTATAATTTCTGCTCCCTAGCAGAAATATTGAACTGCTCAATATCTACAGTATTGGTTGCTCAAAACAGTTTATGACCAAATAATTGTCACTTTCAATGTACAGTATTCTCTTTTCAGCTAACATTAGTTTAAGAAAAAGATCCACTGCCTCATGGTTGCAGTTGGCAGTTCTCCACCTCATAGGGCAGTTTGGGAGTTCCACCACAGTTGTGCTCACAGCTTTCCTGGAGCCATGCTATGAACCTGACCACTTTAACCGAAAAAGAACCTGTATAAATAAAGTCCTGAATGGTTTTGGCATACATGAGGGAGCAATTTGTAGGGTAAGAAAGAAGGACTAGAGATGGAAATTTTGTAAGCTAGTTTTGCTGCTTAGAAGAATTCTCATGTAATCCACCTATATTTCTTTCAGAATATTTAAGAGCATCTTCACTTCTGACAATAGGATCTGCTTTCAAAATCAGACTGTTGTATAAGGTATACAGACATTGTAAGTGTGGTATTTTTAAGTTAAGGCTATTGCTTTGGAAACAGAAAAGAAGCAGTGAGATTTCCTTTCCCCACTGCCTGAGTGTTCCCAACAGTTTCCATCATGATTGTTCAACAACTCATATCTGTCTCCAATTGGTGCTGGTTTGTTTATATTTATAAACAATGATTTTATAACTAACATTTGCAGTCCATCACTTTCCATAAAAATCCTTTCATAATTAAAATAAAATTATTAACTTAAAAATACAGCTTGATCATGTGAAAAAACTACCAATCAATATTCAAGACAAGCTATGGAGTAGTTATTCTTTGTGGGTCTCGAAGGTCACGCAAGTGATGGTTTTATGCTACTGAGTGATTTGCTTTTCACAATACATTGACAAAACAACACAATTAGTCTTGCTTCAATAAGCACACACAATAAAATGAATTAAACAATACAACATGTCTCATACATTACAGCTTCACTTTTGTAAACACAAAAGCTGCTTCACTAAGGGCATATAATTTCCCTGTCCGTTTTTAAATGATTTGCTTTGTATCCTTGTAATTAATTTTAGCAACTCTGTTGTCTCTGGACAGAAACGTTGGAATTAAATAACTGACCACACTTTAAGGTAGTATTTAAATATTCAAGATCCTGGAATTAGAAATGCTTGAGACTGTAACAGCACAGGACAAAGCATAACCAATAAATGGCTGGTTTATGAGAGTAAGCAGTCATTAAAAATCATGACTGATCAACCTTTTCTGACCAAGGGGAGCAAAGGTCTTCAAAGGCTCCTGTTCATAGCATGCCCTGAATTGCTTGGGTCTCTGACCTTTGAACTCTATCGCTTTGCCTACTTAGCTTATATCCTTTTATGATTGTTCATTACATTAAGGTAGCTGGCTTTCTACAGATGAGCTGAACCCACACCTATGATGGCCAAGTCAAAGCTGGGGATGTTTTTTTGTTTTGTTTTGTTTTTTTTTTTTCCTCCAGTCGGTTCTTAGTGAATGTTTATTGTTTGCTATGCTACAGCTGTAGAGGACAAGTGACAGACAAATGAAACTTTCCACTCTTTCAGAGAAAATGAAATATTGATCACTTATCATAAGAAACAAAGAGCCTGGCATAAGTAGGGTTTGCATTATGAATACAAAATCAGTTACTTATCTCAGGTTACTCTAACAATAGATAAATAAATCTTTTATGATGAATGTACCTACTTCTAAATGTGCATACTTTGTTATATTATATCTGTATATGGATGCACACATATACATACAGATGTGAGGAATTTCAAAAGAGTTCCTCAAGTCAATTCATTAAGTGTGTAGTGTAGTCAGCATACTACAAGCTGTTTCTTATACCTTCCTACATGGAAGAATAGTTTATACTTACATACTGTTCTCTGCTCTTTGCATCCTATGGTGCAATCCTGCAATATTGTATAATGCAACAGACAACTGTGCAAATAACATCTTGTTACAAAAGACTGCAATCAAGCCAGATCCATAAACAAAATCTAAGAGAACAGAGTTGCAATGTTGAGAAAGTACAATGCATAAAACCAGTTAAGTCTATTAAATGATAATGTTGCTTATTAACCAAATATGTTGTGATAGGTCAGTGCTAAGGTTAAACAGAAAACATCAATTGAACCATTTCCCTAAATAAAGCTCCAGGGTGCAATATTCAAAGCACTTTATTCAATAAAAAATGCTTTTAAAATGGTACTTTGGTGATTGGGAAACATTGGCATCATCTGTCAACCTAACTGCAAAAAAGTTCAATAAGCTAAATAATGAACCATTTACATTATTTTCCTTAGGCTCCAGTGATTTGCAAACATTGCATCAATAGAAGTCTTTAAAAAATTATGATAAAGACCTGCTAGTCTTTCAACTCTTAGGCTTTTTTCTGTCATGCTGCAATTTTTATGTTGTTTACATGCTTTTTGTGGCTTCATCTTTTTATAAGACTCCATTTAACATCAATTTCTCATTATATTAAAGCATATTTGTTCAATATGATAATTTTACTAGTGTTTCAAGCATTATCTTTGAGAAACAAAAAGGAAATTTAAGGCTGTTTTAGAATGTAAACATTTAATTTCACTGCCATATAGTTTTAATATACGAGTTGAAATGATAAAAAAACATTATTAAAAGGATATCTGTGCATTCTCTCCCTTGCAGCACGAACAGTTTCTTTGTTGTTGATTTCTTCTTCCACCTCCTTTTCCACTCTGAGTCCCAGATCTCTTATATTAGCACTTTATCACCTTCTCTTTCCTTCCTTTCATCTTTCCAAGGTCAAATTCCCTACTGTCTTCCCAGGGCACCACTTGTATAATTCTCGAGTCTTACAGCTACTTCCTTTAGTAAATATGGGAGGAGAATTGCTCTTCATGGTAGCATTTTCAGCTTTCAAACAACTGAACAAATATACAAAAGCCCACAGGGAGAGACGAGCGAACAGGAGAAAAAACTCACATAGTCTCCCTCGACTGCACAACTCTTCACCTGATTTAGTAATATCTTTGGCTATTAAAGGAGAATGTTTACTTAATTTATAGTTGTCATCATATCTTCATAGGCAGATCCTTGCTCATGCAGTCATTCATTACACTCAGTAGTACCTCACAGGCTCATTAAACTGAAATATTTAGTAAATATGAATGTATGTGCAGATGAAAATTTGTACAGGTGTGCATAATAAAAGTCAAACACTATACAACTACACAACATAAACAAATGCCCTTTTGGCATAAACAAATGCCCTTCCATGATTCTCAATTCATAATGTGGATCAGCTCACACTATTCAACACTACAGACAGTATTATTGATTATTGATTTTAGCCAAAGATCAGCATCTCAAGTCCTGACCAGAGTTTTATTTTTAAAACTGTTCCGACTGCCATTTTTCAGTCGTCGAGAACCAGCCACTTCTTTATATTCTACAACCCTTTGACACTATGAACTGTGTTTATGGCATCTGAAATGCATGTAATGTCTGCTAGTTTGGTACTACATGATGACGGATTTAATTTTATTTCTTGCATTTCTAAAAACAGTTGTTACAGACTTGTTACTTTTAGCAATTGCAGCCTGCAGTTTGAACTGCTAAAGTTTTGTTAGCATTACATATGGTGACATATTAGACATGAAAATCAAATGTATACCATGAATAATACACTCTGCTGTGGCAGGATGAAGTTTGTGAAAGAAACATTGTCTTGTATGAGATCAAGTTGCACAGCTAGAAAAATAATCAGGCTTTCAGGTACATACTCCCTTCTTCACATCTTACAACAACCTTATTTTATTTATGACTAAGCTACTGGGGTTACAACAACACTACCTTCAGAAAATGCTAGTTTTTCAAAACAAAGATGCTCCTAAATCTGCTCACTTTCAGATGCAAACCAACCTCAAAACAGTCTATTTCTCTATTTTACTCTATCAACTACACACATTTTTATAAAGTGAACTCTTTGCAGTATCTTGAAACACGAGCTTTGCCTCTCTCTTCTTGTATCTTTTTAGATTGAATTTAGGCAATCAATTTAGGGCCCAAAATAGGATTATTCAGAACAGTAACTCAAATTCAATGAAAGCAGTGGGATTTGTTTAAAATTTGGATTTCAATAGAAGTCAAAGGCATGTTTTTATTGGAATGGTGCTTTAAATTTGTTCTACACTTGATGCAATTTAGAAAGAACCCTGAAGATTATGAAGCCGCCTAGAGTTTGAAGCTCAAAAACTTTTCTATAGAAGCATTTGAGGTTTGAAAGGGTTTTTTCGTCTGTTAGTTTCTGGGTGTTTTGTTTGTTTTTTTGTTTTTTTCCTCTTAAGAATCTATACATTCCAGTACCTGGTAGCATCTCTAGCTAATGTACCAGGCTGTCCATCACTCAGAACAGTTTCATATTCCCTTTAGTAGCATATTATGATTCACACATAGATTAATGTTTTGAGAATAACCCTAATAATAAACCTTTAATTGCAATCCTCAATACAGTATTGACCCCAAAGCACTGACTTCACAGATCTTTTAGTGAAATAACTGAAAATGCTTTTATGTAACAAAGAAACACCAGATCTTTCCTAAGCTGTAGAAAAAATAAAAACAGATTACTATTAATTTTAAAGAAATCCCTGCCCAAAACACTTTTCTTTCACAGCTCTTCTCTTTTTAACTTAGTTTACCCCATTCTTTAGAAGATATAAATATTTTCAGCCTTGCATACCAACCTCATCAGGGCTGGAAGCCTGGTAAGTTCGATTTTCATCACTGAAGTCCTGATCCACCTCTGCATATTCTGTC
This sequence comes from Pachycephala philippinensis, assembly GCA_013397055.1. Taxonomy (NCBI): domain Eukaryota; kingdom Metazoa; phylum Chordata; class Aves; order Passeriformes; genus Pachycephala; species Pachycephala philippinensis. Next base: position 632,824 of record VWZT01000748.1, read on the forward strand.
TCTGCAGACACACCAGCCCGGGATTCATATACTGGGGTCACATTGTGGCAGAGTGCAATGGCCTTCACTGCTTCATGTATCCGACTGCTGACGCTCTTTCGAACTTTGGGTGCAGATGATTGAGGTTTCCTGGATGGCGTTGAGCTCGTACTGTTTCCACTGTTCTGAGAGTGGACCTTTAATACCCAACACAATGAATAGTAAACCAAAGTTCAGAAATGGAGACAAAACAAGAATACTTACATATCTATATCTGACTGTTCCCTTTACAAATATTGATAAATGATAAGCTGGTAACCATCTACTTAATTTATATAATGTACTGTTAACTCATTCAGCTCGTGATTCATAAAAAGCCTCATCTACTTTTTTAAAGAAATGATACATAATTATGGGCTCATCACCTTGCATTTGTAGTCAAATTTCAGTAACAGAGTCCAAAGAAAATTGAAAAACGTGAAATGAAAACAAGTATGCTGGAAAAGAGTTGAATAGACTGACCGGATTCTGCAGAAACCCCTGCTACCTCACTTCAGATTTTACATTTTTCAATGACCTGTCACAATAGTCCTTTCATGTCTTTTCATTCTATGAATTATTTTTTCTTTTTAAAAAAAGTATTTAAACCAGCCACCAACTGGATGAGCTCAGAAACAGAGACAAAATTTCAAGGGTGCTGTTTTGTTGTTCTTCTTCACCTGTGCCATTAACCTGAAAATAAACCCTTTTCTTTTAGATCTTCACCTAAACCTCTATATTTTAAAAATGATCACAAATGTGGTGATCAGATGAGATAAGAAGAAGAAGAGATCAGGATAATTTTTAAGTATAAACATTAGGAGTCATTAAAATACAAATATTACTGAATTAATTTAAAACTTACACAATTTCTGTATTATTTGTGAACTAATGCAGTTTTATACTTTTGCCGCAGGCTGAAACATTTTTGTCCTTACAAGAATGCAATAATCTAATAAAATAATCATGCAAAATAACAGTTTGACACATATTTGAAGATAACATTACTGTTGCTTAACCATTAAACTAGCACTGTTTTAAGTTATCCTTCAGAAATGCCTGAGCACATGACTGAACTAATCTTCCTCTGAAAAGTGCTAGGTATTTGTAATTAGTCAGAATAAGTTGGGTTTTTTTTTTGGAGGGGGGGGAATTGGTTTTCGTTGGTTGGGTTTTGTTGGGTTTTTTTAAAGCCAGCACATTAAATATATCAGCAGTACCACCACGGGCTCTTCCGTTCACTTCAATGTAACCCAGAAAACCTCTTCAGAATCCATGCTTTTTTCCTCCCGACTGCAATCTGCTGAACCGTGAACACTCTGCCCATCAAATTACAGTGTTGTCTAATAAAGGGTTTAACTTTCTGCTCATCTGGCACTGCTTTTCAGCTACTGCTTTAAACCTCTGCATTTGCATTCTGCTAACGCTGATGCCATTACAGTCACAAATAAATTAAGCTGATTTACTCCTTCTGAATTATGTTATGTTTATTGATGCTTGTATAATTTAATTTCACACAAATTCCATTAAAGATTATGCCCTCTATCACAAAATGCTTCCAGTGGGGAAATATAATCAGGTTATAATAGATTTGTGTGTTACATTAAGATGACAATAGTCTAGTAGGTCCACTGTAATAATAAAACAGAACACAAACAAGGGATAAAATCAATGTCACACAAGAACCACTGCCTAGCTAACCAGCAGCTTCTATTATCATAGATTAAATAAAAACCCTCACCATACTTTTTCAGATTGAAACAATTGTTTAGTAGTTGTTTGGTTTGTTACTGAGACTCCATCATTGTTCTGTTTTAACGAGTTGCTACTAACACAAGCATAATTAAAGCATTATTTAAACATAAAGTAGTGTTATATAAAGCTGAAAAAAAGGACGTTCCAAGAAGGTTCTTTTCATCATCTACTAATAGCAAACCTACATTTTGGAAATCTTTTCCCCACAACTGAGAATAAAAGGTTCCCTCACATTTCTTATTTTAAGTATGTTACAGTTCCTAAAAAACTTGTAACCATGGTTACCACTCATTAAATTTTACAGTAAATTAGTAAAAGCTTTAAGTAGTAAGAATTCCAGGAATTGTGCAATTCTTTTCAGATAGCATATTTAACTGCAAAATATAAAAACAGTATTTGCAAGCGTGCCTCCCCGAGAAGACTGGTGCTTAGCTGTCAAACTCACTCAGACCAAGGTGTGCCAGCTCAAGACTGTCAATTAATATTATTTATTGCTACAGCTGTTATTGTGAATACTCAAATGACACATTATAAGAAAGCCAGGTTTGGGTGATTTTTGTACACTTAGTCAGTAGCAGTTAATTTCAGTAACAAATTCTGAACCAAATTTGGACTGCTGATCTTTAGGTGAAAGAGCTCCGTATCTCATTTCCAAGGCATGATTGTTGTATCTCACTTACCATTCATGACTATACCTACTAAAAATTAAGCTGAAGTAGATTTATCCAAGGAAAAGAATTCAAGAAGGGGATTTGTTGAATTGTATAGATAGGAAATAATCAAGAATTTAAGTTTCAAACTTAAAACTTAGACATTTCATCCCTGTTTTCCCTTCTGTCTCTCCTCCCAAAAGCTACAAAGTATTAACTGGGTCCAGTGTGGTGTTAAATTAAATTTTTATTTTTATTTTAAGCAAATAAGAAGGGAGACATAGTTCACAACACAGCACAGCTAGATATTCCAATCAATTGTTGATCCTACCATCCTTTTACATGAGAAAATAAGGAGACAGACAAGGAGGTCAGTCTACAAACGTAACTGGGTCAGGCAGTCATGTTTGTGTAGCTAAGTTAATTATGGAAAAGAACTTTTATATATATTATCATACTGTAAACAACACGGAAATACTACTTAACCTTTCATTTGTTTCCTCTTCTGTCAATTTTCTTAATTTTTGGTTCAAAGAATAGAAATAAAAAATAAAGCACAAAGTTCATCCTAATCACAGAGTAGAATCAGGTGTTTAGGAAGGTTTGCAGCAAGCACCCAAACAGTTTACAGACATGGGAAATGCAAGTAATGCTTGCAGAATTCCTCCTTCTTCCTTCATTCATCCCGCAACTGACTGACACAGAGACAGGGAGTCACAATCCTCTTGTACACTTTCCAGACCAAGCACTCTTATACATCACAGGAACACTTTGTTCTCAAGCAATATGAAGTTTTCCATTTTCTCACACTTTCCCCCTGCCAATTTTATGCTGGTATCATCTTAATTTTTTTAAAAACAGTTTTTAAATATACCTGTGTACGTTTTATTTTGACAACTACTGTTACACCATTTGGTTATACCAATTAATGTGGCTTTTCGATGTCTATTCTTGATGAGTATCTTCAAAGATATAATTACTGTTCATGTTGTTCTGGACACCTCCTTGTAATTTGTAGTCTCAGTAATGAATAGCTTACTCTTAGATGATTTGGCAGGAGAAAGACTGCACTGCACAGACAGGTTAACACAGATTCTGCTAGTGGAGAACAGAAAAGTAAATCCCTTTAAGTGGGCATTATGAAGAACTTTGGAATCAGGAGAGAACTATGCACTATCTCATATTTTTCCTTCCATCATATTTTTTAAGAGATATGACATGACAACTTTCATAGCATCTCAAATTCTAGACATAATCATTAACAACAATGCTTCAATGCTGTTAAACTCCCCTCCTATATTAAATGTAAATGATTTACGAAATACCTGTGAGTAAGAGTTTATAATATGACTCTGTATTTCATCCATTGTGTCTGTTCCATAGGACACAGTACCTAGGTGGAGGCGCTTAAATATCATCTCATTCTGTGTAAGTGTTCCTGTAATAAAGGAGAAGGATATCACAAAGCAGTGAAAAATACAGTGAGATGGCCACAAACACCTCCTCCCTCTTCCCACCCTGCCCCCCCCCCCCCAAAAAACAAAANGCTCCCTCTTACCCAAAAAAAAAAGAAAAAAAAAAAAGAAAAAAAAATCTTTCCTTTGGAAAGAAGGAATGAATCACAAGTTAGCATCAATTTAGTTAAGTAAAGGAATGTTTGTGGAGAAAGATCAGGGTTAGTCATTCTGGAAGAAATCACTGGTTCCACCTGCAAGCTGATTTTGCCAATAACTAGATATGCAAACTTGAAGAGACAAAATCTTTTCTTTATATACAAAAAATTAAATTTGCAGTATGTGGGTGGAACTCACTCTCAAAAGCCAGTGCAAGAGTTTGAACCATGTATCAGAAAATCTAAAGAAAAAAACCCCCCACAAAGCCCCAAAAATTTATACAAATTTCCCACACTTCACATAACAAGGCAGACATTCTGGCAATTGGGCACACTCAGTGTTATCTAGATTAAGTCATTAAGACCTAACATCACTTCCAAATTTGACAGATTCAGCCTCCAAGCGGAATAAGGCAGAATGAACAAAATCAGTGTTTTCTGTGCTCACTTCACACTTGTAAGAAACTACAGGGTGTCAGTCAGACTGACACTGCATCCACCTCTGCCAACCAGTCATGTCCTCTGGTTTGGAAAACCTCTAATTGAGGTGTGAGGGCTTCAGCCTTGCCTGATGGGGTATGTGAGGCAGAAAGGGATCACTACTGCCTAGCTGTCCATGGTCAGCTCTCAAAAGATTATTTTGATAATGGCCCTTCCTAAAATTTTTTTTCCTATGGCTACTCAGGCAGAGAAAGTAAAAAAATAGCATAAAGCTATTCCTATATTTAACCACACAGTTTTGTGTCACTAAAATGCATAAGTCTGATCACAAAAAAATAAGCACAACATGGTACCAGAATAGATATTTCTGACGCTTCTACAATATTTTTAAAATGGAGTACAAGAAAATTATCTGGAAATAAATACTGCAGAATAAAATATTTCATATTAATTTTATTTATCTAAACCACTCTTGTTTCATATCTTTACCCCAGTATGCCAAAATACATGCTAAGCCACAGGAGGAGAAAAGACTAAAAGCATGACATATGCTATAACTATTATCTGCAAAAAACCACTGTCTGGCCAGTTAGCATCCAGTTTATGCACTTACCAGGGCTAGAACTATCAGAGATCTTCAAAGATTCATTAGGGCTGTAAAAGTCTCACGTCTTTCCCAGCTGCATTTGAGATGTCTACCACTCCCACTTCCTGGTGATAGCTGTACAGTGACACTTCATCTCCACTGTTGTACCCCCACACTGCACTATCAAACCCTGACTTTCTGTTTTACCAGTACAAGATGATCATTCCAAATTACCCCTTTACCATTAAAAAACGACACTTCCCATTTGCTTTTCCTTACATGTTGCTGAGGATTTTTCTTTCTATAGTCATATTCTTTGAATTTTTAAAAAAAATTAAATAAGGTTTATGGGAAATGCATAAATTCTCTACAAAATAGGCATAACATTATTAAAAATTTACATGAGAAGCTGAACATTCCCAAGGCTGGAAAAAAGCCCAGGAAGACAAAGTTCCAGATCTCTAGAATTACCAAATTGGAAATTTTTTGTTATTTTATAAATGGGAAAACAAAATTATTTTGTTTTACAGCAATCACAGTACTTTTATTGAGACCTTTTATTAAATTTCATAACATTTTTTACTTTAATTCGAGACTAGAAAAATTCAATCTCCACTTTGCACATGAGAAACATGAAAATTTCCACCAATAAACATGAAAG
>VWZT01000748.1:643546-667561 GCA_013397055.1 Pachycephala philippinensis
TTTTGTTGGTTTTTCAAACAATCCTCTAAGTGTCAAACAGGGTAGTAGGTATCAGAGACAGAATATAATTTCTGCATTGTAGAGTTGTGCAAACAAACTGTTAGTATTTTATTTAGCAACACCTAAGATTCTCAGTGCAGTTTAACTGTAAGTAGAATACCTCAACACTTGAACTGCATTTCCAGTTTGGTATGGTAACTGGAATCTCTCCCAGCAAAGTTTAAAAAGTCTACATTGGTTTTGCTTAGAAAGTATTGCTTTGTAACTAACTTTAGAGTTCACTTTGTAAGTCAACTCTACCGCATTGTTTTGAAAATTAATTACTTTTGAACGTACTTCTTTTTCCAAACATATGCTATAAATTACATATTTCAAGTCTTCAATGTGACAGCACTCAAAGTTACATAAATTATCATGATGAAGGGTGCAATTAAAATCAATAAGCAGTTTTAAATAGCATACAAATCATTAGGTAACTGAAATAAAACTTGTTAAAAGAATCATTCACTTGCTTTGAAGAATAACCACACTATAATTAGCAATATAATTTTCTTTTATAAAATAGAAGAACAGCATTCAGATGTATATAGGATAACATATGTGCCGATAGAAGAAAAAAGGAAAGCGTGTTTTTAAAATGTGACGATATATTATATTTACACTTCATTTCAAGTATGCAGTAATGGAAGTGTTATCATGGGAGGGAATACAGAACTATTTCAAACAGAAGGAGATATAAATTGTGTATTATGCTTTCTGAACAGTATAATAGAGGCCAAGCCCTGCCCTCCAGCAGCTTCTCACGATTTTGAACTGTATTTTACTTAAAACCACTGAAAGAATTCTTCAAGCTTTTCAGGAAAAATTTTTCAGTTCAGAAGTTAAGCTTCTACAAAAAAACCCCAGTATATTTACCAGAAATTATTTATTCGATCTCAGCAAGAAACAAGAAAGCATAACACAAGCTATTACTTCTTCACATTCTCAGTACTTACCTTGTGATCCTGGTTAGGGTTGGGGGTTCCAATATACCAGGTGAGGTACAGTAACAGGTTACAGTTATGAAGGTGAAATCATTCAGCAGCTCCAGAACTGGTCTTGGTAACACAAAGAGCAACTAACTTCACTGGGGCAGCAGATGTCCTTTTGGAGGCTGATCTCATGACTTGTTTTGGAAATGACTTGCTCTCTCAAAGGCCATTCTTAACTTATTATCATACAATGTTGCAGTAGCAATGAAGTGCAGAATAAACCAGCATCCTGTGTGCTATTCCAGTCTTTCAGAGGAAGATATATGGTACTCCTACTCATGCTGTACAGTGTTGTCTTACTATAGAAGAGCTATTCCCACTGGAATAAATCAGATTACTACCAAATACTGACTTTAACATCTAAGTACTGGCCTACCCAAGTCTATTGGTACTTGTAAAAGTCCTTAAGCAAATGCATAAAATTTTATTGAGAAACAAGAATCGGTAGTCTAAATCTACTCTTACATTAGCATATTCAAGTATAGAATTATGTTTAGAAATTTTATAAAAGTTATCATATTTCAGAATGGTAACCTGATATACCTGTTTTATCCGTTAGTAAATAAACTAATCGTCCCAACTCTTCTGGTATGGTGCTAGTTCGAACAACTGTTCCAGGAATATTGTCATCTTTCATAATCATCCACCCATAGGCTGCCTTACCCATGTCCAAGTTCACACGTAAACTGCAAAGGAAATTTATACCATAATCAGTGTGAATATTAAGCAAAGTGAAAGTTATAACCATAAAAATAAAACTAGAAGCTCTTTTTAGGATATCTGAAAAAAGAAAGATATTAAACCTATGTGCACCAAAATTTTGGAACAATGATTTTTTAATGTGCTTGTAGAGTACATATCACATTAGAAATTGAGGCTTCATCCCAGACTTTTAGAAGATATTGCAATACAAACAAATGCAGTATCATGCATTCTGCATGAGACAGATTGCAACACTTTGTGAAGACTTGACATAATTACATTACTACTCTTATACAGATGGGTAATATATAGCAGGAACAGGTCATTATTCAAGTCACAGCTTTTGTCTATTAAAAAATCCCAAACACCACCTAGGTTTTCTTTATGATGTGAAATTACAAATATTTTTGTACATTTTCAAGTCACCGTTTTTTTGAGTTTTTTTTTAAAAACAACCAACGCCATTTTTTCTTTAGGATAGTACAACTATATTTGTCAACTTCTGTTTCCCAAGAAATCAACAATATTTTTGTCCTTCTCAAAATGTAGCTAGAGAGGGTCCATTGCAAAAAGAGAGAAGTGCTGAAGTAGCAAAATGCACCCTTGTGATAGCATGTTAGCATGAAGTAATCTTTGGGTAACTCTCTGCTAGCAAATATGCAATTTGTAGCAAGTTTTACTGATTATACACAGAAGTCCAAAATCAAAAGTATGTTTTTTCAGTTCACTCTGTGCATTCATTTCTTAATACTTCCATGCCTACATCATATAAGAACTAAGATGCACCTTATATTCCTATGTTACAACAAAAAAGTCTTCACTCATTTAATCACATTGCTCTTCCCCATAACAAAATGCTCCAACACAAAACTCCATCTACCTTGTTCTAAAGCATTAAAATGCTACTTTCCTTTAGCTATTCACCGTGTTCCTGCTACCATGTCAGAGGAGCAATGGCTAAGAAATAGGCATGTGTTAATTTCTCTTGACTCTGCTGTAACAGAAATATTGAAAAAACAGGTAGGACAGTAGCTACATGAACTACTGAGGCCACTTGGTGCGTTCAGCCTGGAGAAGAGGAGACTGAGGGGAAACCTCATCGCAGTCTACAACTTGCTCATGAGGGGAAGAGGAGGGGCAGACACTGACCTCTTCTCTGTGGTGACCAATGACAGGACCCGAGGGAATGGTCTGAAGTTGTGTCAGGGGAGGTTTAGGTTGGAGATTAGAAGAAGGGTTTTTCACCCAGAGGACGGTTGAGTACTGGAACAGGCTCCCCAATGAAGTTGTCACAGCACCAAGCCTGACAGAGTTCAAGGAGTGTTTGGATAATGCTCTCAGGCACATGGTGTGACTCTTCGGGATGGTCCTGTGCAGGACTAGAAGTTGGACTCAATGATCTTTGTGAGTCCCTTCCAATGCAGTATATTCTGCGATTCTGTGAACTATTTGTAGCTGATTTGCCAACTCAAGAGTCCCAAGTTAAGCAACAGGTTTACGGTAACGTAGCTCTTAAAACTGTTCAAAGGTACCTGTCGAAGTTAAAATACTGCTAATGCACTTCAGACCTTTTTGTAACAGTCCTGACATCATCCTGACTTTACAGCATAACAAAAAGAGCAGCTACCAGGAGTTTTCATCTGTCCGCTTGGAATCACAGCAACAGATTGTGAATTACCTGAGGTAACAGCGGAGGAAACAGTGACTCACAACCTGCACTATCCCATGAAGAAGAGATGCATTTAACTAGAATTGTGAGAGCATCTGAATTTTTGACACACACTGAAGAAAAGTTTATTCTACATCCCCTACCTCCTGAATTTGTACAGCAGAAGACAACGCATGTTGCAGCATAAAAAGAAACATACCTTTTAGATACAAGATTCTTGACCATTTAGGATGGTATTTCATGCTTTAACTACCTCTTATTTTCCCAGAGAAATCACCATCATCTGCAAATCACCCTTCTCTCTGGTGATATACCCCAATTAGTCCTGCAATATCTTCCCTAATTTCATCTGTCTTCAGACATGCAAATATATGTAACAAAAGGACAGATAACAGAAGGAGGACTCCACAGATTGTTTTTACTGAAAATGCTACAGTATAGTGAGAAAAATACTGGAAGTCGCTTCACACTGGGTAACTACAGTTCTACCCTATCTTACTCAATCCAGAGTCAGTACTGTGCAAACTGTATTCTTATTATGCTTGTCTGTTAACTTTCAGAGCCAATACAAAACCCAAAGCAACACACCTCACACTGAAACTGAAGGAACAGCAAAAGTTTTACTCCTCTTAGGGATGCAAATCTGCTAGTTAGCCAGTCAAGTACAAAGGATGCTGTCTAGCTTGACAAGAGAAACACGAGCACACTTACTTTATTTAAAAACAGATGGACATTAGCTCTAGCCAGGAGCAAGTGGATTAACTGAACGATGAAAGCTGCTCAACACCCCACTTCAAAGAGGCATTTAGGCTGCTTTTTTTTTTTTTGTGTGCCCAGACTACCAAGACAGGCATTCTGAGATGGACACTCTATTTAAGCAGTGCAGTCTCAGGTACATGGCACACACAGAGAGATATTCACATAGCTGCTCTGCCAATAGAGATCTACAAAGTTGTTCAGATAGGAAAAACTGTGCTTCAGTAAGATTAAATCAGAAAAGTCTCTCAAAGCTGAAGTGCAGTGCATATCTTCACTTGCACCTTTTACAAGCATGTGTATCACCAGGTTTTGATGTTCTAAACACTCTGTGCATTTAACTATAATATAATTAAATATAATTTAAAGATAAGAAATAAAGAAAAGAAAAAAATACTCCAACTTCTCTTGCTGAGCAGTGAGGAGAAATCCATATTTCAAAGCATTACGGCATTTTAGGAATTACACCAGCTTTCCAGCATGCACTGCTAAATGGAACAGAATGTACCCCCTTTATGCTAATGGACCTAATAGAATGCTGGCACTGCTGGTCTATAGAGAAATACTGTCTCCCCAATGACTAGGAAAGTCCAAGACAGCTTTCTGGCACACAGAAAGATACTGGGTACATGCTTGAACTGTTAAGACGAATAAAGAATTAAACAGGAATAAAAATAAGTGCTATAGATTGATTTTTTTAGCATTAATTCTAAAATTTGTACACCGTATCCTTCTCTGACTTCCTTCACTTGGTGCTTTTTGTCTTAGAGGAAATCTTTGTCTTTGAAAGCATTGTAGCTATTGCTTAGCACAGTATGGAAACTGATGCAATACTAAAAATTATGATGGCCTATTAATAGTGAGCTTCCTTTTGAAACTAGAAACCTCTCCAACAGAGCTTCACAGGAATGGATAAAAATACTTGACTGAGAAGTCCAAGAATTTTTACATAATAAAACAAGGAGACACTAACCGTACTCAAAATAAAGCTACTTTCAGTGCCTGATACTAGCTATCATTTCTCATAATTTCTTTGCAGACTTTAGGAAACCTCATTATATAATCAAAACATTTTCAATTCACCAGTTTGCAAATCCTTCTCAATTTAATCCAATTAAACAAACTCCAAACACATCAGTTATTCATGAAAACACACAGAACAGCATCCAATGTAACATTAGCAACTGTTGCATTAGTAACACTAATTTTTAGCAAACCAATTAACATGCAATATTTAGGCAGAGTATGTTAATACACCAACTTGAAGGCTGTTGCAAAGAATGAGCATATTTAGCAAACACAGTAATACAATATTTCTTGTCTCTCCACCTCAGCACTAGTTACCCTAGAGCAGGCAATCCTAAGGCAATTTTTATCCAATTTGGGGATTTATTCCATTAAGAGCCAGGGTGGCATTCTCTGCAATTCAGCTTCAGAACAAATAAATAACACAACATTTCAGAATCCACACTGCTTTTAACTACACGTTAAAAATAAATAGTTGTGCGCTTATTCCCTCAAAAACACCACCAGTGTTTTAGATTAAACACCTATTTACAGGACTTCTAAATTTCTTTTTTTTCATGAATTGTAATGATATTAGGTCCCCTTTTAAAGGTTTTTTTTTGTTTTTTTGTCAAAAGGACAAATTTGCCAATAAGTAAGGGTCTTCACTGAGAAAATTTGACAAATACATTTAGAAACTCCAGAAACATTCTACCATTCATGACTCAGTGAAAAGCAATCAAGACCTAATGAAGTTAGCAAGGACAATTTTGTGAACAAAGTGATCATCATGCCAAATAAAATTCAAGTAAGATTTTGAATCAAAATTAGATGGTAGGATTTTTTTTCTAACTTCCTGGGCAGTTCTGTATATGTAAGAGTTTTGTAACAAAAAACCCCTGCCATAACTCCAGATACAATATGAGTACCCATAGTGGTATCTACTTTTTAAAATAAATGAAGTAATTGAGAGATAGTCTTTTTATTTTCAGGACTTCCTTCAATGTGAAAATGATACTGAAGGTGATATTTGGGTCCCATTATTATCCAAAACTGTACCAAACCCCCATGGCTACCCCCAACCTTCTTAACGAATCCTTACTTTCTTGAAACAGCCATAAAATATACATAGATATATGCATTATTCACACTCTAGAAAAAAATACGGAATAATTTTTAAATTATTAGTCAAGAAAAAACAACAAATATTTCAACTTCAACATGCCTGGAAGGTTACTCTTCACAGAAAGTGATTTTTTGGAGCCCAGTAACTGGTATTAACTGGCACTAAACAAATAAAAATAGAACAAAACAGAAGTTACTTCATTTAAGCACAATATTATACAAAGATCTAAGCAAATAAAAATCAACCTATAGGTCATCCCTTTAATTTCCCCATCTCATATTTTAATTGATGAGGAAACCAGAATATAATATTCCCTTGTGTTTTGTCCACTATATATATTTTTGTTTAGTTTTTTCTGCTTTCTGTCTAACATTCCCAGGAATAGCTTCACACAATGGAATCGTGTTCCTGATTGCTTCATTCACTACTTCTCTTGCACTAGTTTTTCTAAATTTTGTCATGTGAAAATTAAGGAAGGTACACACAGCACTTTGCATAAAACCCTGGCAGTGAATGTAACTTTAAAGGAGAACTCAACCCCACACATTTATGATTAAATATTTGTGGCAAAAAAAGAGTATCAACTCTGTATTGCTATAGCGACTGAGGCACATGCAGTTTTTCAAGGGCCAAATGCAACCCAGATACAGATAATTACATGTTGTAACATAGATAGAACTTAAAAATCCAGGAGGAAATCTAGGGAATAATTAATGAAAAAAATTAATCTATTAATTTCTTACAGGCTTAAAACACAGAAGAATGCAAAATACAAATAAAACACGTGTCAAACAAGCACCTTTGCGTAAGAGACATAGCATATGCAGCTCAGAGCAGCAATAATTGCTTCCAATTAAAAATGTTTCTTTGTTATTATCACATTTACAGGGTCAGATGCTGTCTTTCGTTAGGCCTCTTATACAAAGGTGACAATATTGACATTAGAGGTCTAATACAAATAATATTTAAAACATGTTTGTTTTTTTTCTATGTTCTACACAAATTCAGCATTACTTGCTGTAATACCTTAGGTTTAAAACCAGAAAAAAACCTAGGAGCAAATAGGCAATGTTGCAATATTTGAAAGGAGGCAGATTTACCGCAATAGATCAGTTAAAAATACGACTTCTTTATTAGACTGATTGTGCTCAGTATTGCGGCCAGTCCTATTTTGTAATATCTGTAATAATGATCTGGACGAGGGGATCAAGCACCCCCTGAGTAAGTTCATGGAGGACACCAAGTTGGGTGGGAGTGTTGATCCACTGGAGGGAAGGAAGGACCTACAGAGGAGTCTGGATAGGCTGGGTAAATGGGCAGAAGCCAATTGTATGAGGGACAGCAAGGTGAAGTACTGGGTCCTGCGCTTGGATCACAACCACCCCAGGCAGCTCCACAGGCTGGGGCAGAGTGGCTGGAAGGCTGCCCAGCAGAAAAGGACCTGGGGGGGCTGGTTGGCAGTTGCTGAGGTGGCCAAGAAGGCCAATGGCATCCCGGCCTGTATCAGCAGTGTGGGCAGCAGGACCAGGGCAGCGATTGACCCCCTGTACTGGGCACTGGTGGGGCCTCACCTCAAGTGCTGTGTCAGTTCTGGGCCCCTCACTACAAGAAACACATTGAGGGGCTGGAGCGTGTCCAGAGAAGGGCAGCAAAGCTGGGGAAGGATCTGGAGCACAAGTCTGATGAGGAGATGCTGAGGGAGCTGCTTGTTGCTGTTAGACAGTCTGTACAGGTGTGAGTTCCCCGGATCTCAGGAAAACACAGAAATTCACATCCGTATGATCTGGGATTTGAGGGGCTAATAATGAATTTCAGACATAAGACCTCCTAGCAGCATTTTTCTCACTGCTCCTGAAAACAGATGTAACTTGAAGAATTTGATTTAAGTGCTTATCTTAAAGACGCAGAAAAAAACCCCAGCCAGGAACCATGTACTGCCCCAAAACTTTACTACTTAAGTGCAAGGCAGTTCCTTCCAGTCATTTGGGACTGCTTCTTGTGGCAGAACACCTCAGTGACTAGGAGCCTTGGGGCATCCAAAGGAAAGAACAAAGAACAAGAGACACTTCAGCTTCTCTTCATGCTAAAACTAAATGATCCTTCTAAAATGATGGCTGAAAGCCCTGTCAATCCAGCTTTAAACTGCTACTAAATATAGAGCCTGAGTCATACACATATTTAACAGATCCCCAGTCAATATCTTATCATTTTATGGTCAATCCTCTACATTTCTTAACAGCTAAGTGGAAGCACGTACAGCTACAAGACTCACACGTCTGTATGTGAGGCAGCAATTTCACCAAACAGTGTTTGGCTAAACCTAAATTATCTTGAAAAACTTTCCTGGCTACATTTTTTTTTTTGTTTTGTTTTGTTTTTGTTTTTTTTAAACAAGAACCAAACATACAAAAGATCTCAACACAATGTGCAACTCACTTTGTCTTTCGAGGTGTTGAAGAACACTGGACAATGAATGAAAGTCCATTGGTGGTTTAGGGGATCCAGTTTGTGGGGCAGTATCATCACTAAGCCTTTTCTTTGGCCTGGGCTTTCTGAACCATTTGCTAAGATAGCTCAAATGAGCTGATAAAGACATGTTAGTACTCAAGGCCAGGGAAAATAACAGAATCGTTTTGTGACACGGCTCTCTAACAGCCTAAACATCTTTCCTGTGCCCATATACACACATATCAGAATTTTCATCTCAGTAGTAGTTGGTATCTTGCATCCCATATTGATTAAAACCTCTTCTGTTCTCTTGCATTTAAAATTAAAAAAATCTTCCCCCACCCAGGATGCTGGCTTTTCATTAACATGACTTTTAATGCCCTCTTGTCATTCAGAAAACACAATCCAAAAAAATACAAGCTGTTCAACAAAAGTACCTTATTATTAAAAAAGTAAAGGCGACATCATAGGCCTAAGAACTTCCACGCTGGTATCACAAAGAGCAGCAGCATGGACATACCTGAGGACACATGCTCCCTGCTAGCTCGCTATGTGACAGCTGCACTAGGTGATACAGTCTAGTTGGCTAGAGCCAACTAGAAAAAAAGCCTAAAAATGCTGAGGAACATGGAAAAACTCAGATGATGCGTGAAGATAATCTTAGAGAGATTTATTTTGTTTTGGACAGTCTGTCAAGGACTTGCTTTACATCCTCCTTCCCTGATAAATCTTAAGAAATTAAAATAGCTTGACTTTTAGGGCAGCAGATTGCCTATGGAGGCTTCCTGGGCTATGGTTTCTCCATATCGAAAAAGAAAACATCAATAACAGAATCACTTTTAAGGGCCAAAGGTTTCTGGGGTTGTGGGGCTGTTCAAAACATTTTGTGCATAATGATTCTAACTTACAAACAGTTTAGAGATGGGCTAAGCTTTCAATATCTGTTTGTTACTACTTTTTCTCCATTTTTTCTTGATTCCTTGTACACCACAGAATGTGTGCAATGTTGGGGGCTGATTTTTTGTACTTGAGGGGTGGGTAGGTGTTGCTTGTTAGGATGGTTTTTGTTTTGTTGTGCTGTCTTTTTTTTTTACAGTTGCTTTTTGTCTTTACTTCTGAAGTCTTACATGCCCCACAGTAATGTCCTGCACAAAGTGAAGCAACATTGATCTAGAGGAGTATTTAGGATGCAGCTTAATCATGAGGAACCAGCTTCTTTCTGAAGCACCTGAAAAGTTCCTCTTCCTATTAATTATAGGACAGGCTGCACAGAGATCAGTTAAACTCAACTAACTCTATCATAAACTTCCTGATGATCTTCACCAAACACGTCTAGCCATGAAAAATTATTTTTATTGCATACCTGAAAGTTCCCTTGCTCTGCCAACCAAAAGCCAAACAGAACTGCAAAAAAACCTCCACAATTAGAAACTTCCTAAATTCTCTAAAACTATCAATCAACAAATTTCATGTGTGCCTGAGTTCAGATATGCTTTGCCTCTACCAGTGAATCCTAATCTCTGACGTTTCCTTTATGTCTGTAAATTCATTATTTCCCCTATATGGGTATTTTAAAGATAATGAGAGGATACAACACCTGGTGCTTCAACGTCATTTGCTTTGCAATTTTCATCTTTGAGAGTTTACACTCAAAATACAGCCTAAAAATTAAGTCATTTCTATGCTTCACATACAGAAGAGAGGAAGGGAAGTGTGGTCATATTTGAACACCAGCATGATTGAGTTTATTTTGCTGACAGTTTGGGAAGCAACCCTATATTTATGAAGATCTGGGTTAAAGAAAATTTGGTAGAGAAACAGATAAAACTCTAGGGAGGAAAGCATTCTCTGATAGATTCCTGTCTGATGAATTAAACCAATCATATCTTCTAATACTTTAAGTTTGTATATTATCTCCTACAAACAATGGAAAAATTGGATTAAATGCATGCTAGAAAATATTTTTGGAGAAAAGCTATTCCACAAGTCCAGTAAACAACTCTTACATTGAAAATGAGCTGCTCAGTGAACATGTTTTTTCAAAGGCATATGTTGAACTTCCAATATAGAGTAAAATTTACTTACAACACCTATACGGGCTTAATTCTCTTGCATCCACTAACAAAGATATTAAAATGGTTAAAGGTTATCCTGTAGTTAGAAGTGATCCTTTATATCCTTAGCTCATTTTTCCCCTCCCCTGGAAGTTTTAAAGTGCATCTCTCAGTAAAATGTAGACTTAACCACTTGAATGGAGCCCCTTTTGCCTCTTCACATGGATAAATTAATACTCAGTAACTGTGTGTGTATGGGGGAGATGGCAACATGACTGAACAGCATCATACTGATGCCTTAGGTTTTAACTTTTATATTTTTCAAATTCTGTATTCCCAGTGTGTAACTCTGCAGTGTCCTGTAGCCTGTGAGCTGCTGTTCTCTCATGCTAAGATAGACATAACAAAAGCCTCTCCAGGCTCTGTCTCCAAGGACACCCAGACCATCCTAGGCCCAAAATGTGTAAACCAGCATCTTGAGAAGGGGGGGCAAGCTGAGGGGAAATTACATCATTAGCTAAAGTTTAATTGGTGAAATTGAGTTGATATGCAAATGGACCAAACCTATAAAACTGTGAAGAACTCGTGACTCGTCGTCCATCTTGGGTGCAGCCTTTGGCCTGCCCAGGTGTACCTCTGAAGGCCTTTCTAATAAATATCCACCTTTATTCCCTTACTCCTGTCTAGTCTCTGTTTTTAGGTTGGCCTCTTAAGGCATCAACACAAGCACTAAAGGAGTTATGACAATGACAGTGTTTAGAAAGATACCCCCAAAATTGTGGTTCCAGCAGATTTGCCAGAACCTTCTCCTTCAACTTCTCACAGAATCAGTTTCTCTTGCAACACAAAAGTACTCTAAAAACAAATCCTTTAAGTTATAAAATGCTAAGACAGAGGCTTCCTGTGTATCCCGTCGGTCAGATATGATGAAATTTCCTTCTCACAGACATATACTTAAAAAATGTGAACACAGTAACACATAAGTAATGTAATCTTAGATTAAAAGGCCTAATGAAATCCTCCTGTTATTTTTCTTTCCTTTACTATGTGAACTTAAATATTGTGTGCATGCCTGAGGGGACAGGTCTTAAATTTAGCTACAGTTTAGATGCTGCTAACTGGGCTTACTGAATGATGTATCTTAAACTGAACAGTTCTAGAGAGCATCTAAAATTAACAATTACCTTAATCTAAACACTGGGTATTTTAACAAGAAACAGTATTTCCACTTTGCAAAGGCAACACCCTTGCAAAGAAAAGAATTCATTTCAGAGTCAGTGTTCTCACTTCCGTGTCCACAGAAGACCTGATTACACACATGGATATTATTTCGTGTTCCAGTTTATCTGCAATTTGAATATACAGTACTCATGCTTAATGAATTAATTAATTCAGGGCAAGTCTCTACTTGGTTACACATGTTAAAACTCCTCTCACTGTAAAAGCGCACCTACATTATTCAGCCATTCAATTTAAATTAATCATTATTGGGGTAAAAAGTCTGTATTTTAACCAGAGAAACGGAACATTTTTAGTATTTAAGGCATTAAAAATAAAATTCCATTATGCATCTAGCAGTTCATTCAACTGCATGCTTCCTGAAACCACTTTCTCAAATATACCAACATTGTATCCTTATTAATACATTTATGATAGCAAAGGATTAGATGTCCTGATTACTCCAGCAAGATGAACATTATACAAAAAAAAAATACAACAGTATTGTTTTCTGTACAGTGATCCTTCAAGAATCAGCAGATTTGTTGGCATCTTCTTCTTCAGCTTCCTGATAAGATCAATTTCCTTTGCAATGAGAAGCAAGTATAAATTTCAAGAGAGCCACATTCAGTGAAATTAGACAACCGCATTTTGCTTTCATTCTTATACATACCTGATTGGGATGATATAGGAAAACAGGAGGAGGAACCGGAAAAGGTTGCGATACCAAGGGCCTACAAATCCTTGCAAAGTTACCATAACAACTGATAGTGCAACTAAAGCCAAAAACAGGGCTTTGGTCAGTTGATTCAGCTCCAGGTCCAGCAAGCCAACCTGCAGGAAGAAGAAGAAATCAAGTTAGTCAGGAGTTTTTCTTAAATTTATGCTTCTGCAGTGCAAACAATTAGTGATTATTTGCTTTGGTTATGCCTACCTATTAAAACTCCATGCACTTGTAACAATTAACCGAACTTTGATAACTGCATTGATTGTTATTCCTATGCTTGCACACAAAAGATGTTCTCTGGTTTTGTGGCAATAACAATTCCCAGAACGAACGTGGACTGTCTCAGCCAAGCCTTTTCAATACCTAAAGTCTGACACATCCTTCCTCCATTCCTTGTTCCAGGACAGGAACACACAAGGGGAAGGAGGAAAGACAATTACAGAAGAACAAATGAGCAGGGACAATTTTCTTCTGTCATGTATGCAGCAAAAATACTGGCACTGTGTATTATATTTGTAGGGAGCTCATTGACTGCTAGAAGATCAAAACCCTGTTAGATTCAAGAACGAAAAAGCACATGGGACAGAGCCTGTGACTTCTCATTCGTGTGACAAGTGCACTGAGACTTGTCACTATGCTCTCATCCCACTCTGTAAATCTGAACCAATGTCACAGAAATGATTTTTAATTGTATGAAGCTCTCACTTATCCAATATAATAATAAAAACAACAACCAAGTGGAATATCCATTTTCAAACCAATGTAGTAAAACAGAGCTTCAACTTCACATGAGTGAAAAGGTATTTGATTTAAAAACATTTTAAGTAAAACATTAGGAGAGGCTATCTTTCATCCACTGTTTCTCATGAAAAAAATATATTTGAGCTATGTAACTAAGACTCTCACCATTTCAATAATGTATGATGTAAGCTAGGGTATTTTTACTCCACTTTTTGGGATGCTCAAGTAGTCAGTAAAATACGTGGGAAAATTATGTCAGGAAGAGTTTCCTAGGCCCCATCACGGATGCCCCTTTTATCTCCAAGTCTTGCCAGTAAGACCAGTAAAACATAACACTTCCTTAGATAACAAACATTCTGCAAAAGAAGCACTTTAAATATAGTTCTTACAAATTCCAGCAATCTTGCTTACACATGGGCTGTCCCTTCCCTAGAGAACCAGGCAGCTGAAGACCACAGCGGCTGATTTATCAGCTGCATTTAAAAAGCAGCACAACGAGGACAAATATCTTGCAATTTCCGCTGCTTCAACTACTACATAGTTTATGCTTGAATTATTGAGAAAAATAGGTTTTTGGATTAAAATGAAGAAAAATGAAGCCAGGGAAGTAGAGCATGTTTCAAAGCCCAGATCTTTTTGCGTTGACAAAGGCAGCCTAAGTTTCAGGCCTCGCTGAGGATCAGATGAAGTCATTATTCATTCAGTCAGGGAAAAAAGACTCAATTACCTCAACCTAAAGATGCTATCAATGAATGCAAAGTGCATATTTTACTCTATTCATCCAAATCCCATTAAAAAGTGAAAGGAATGATTTAATCTGGCCTTCTAGAGTTGGTCTTTTTTTGTAATAAAATAAAGAATCACTGTCTTGCAATATGCATAACTACTACCTCACACTTTTTTTCCCCTGCATCATGGTAGTGAAAGCCTATCTCTCCCCTCTCCACCCCCATAAAAACCCCACCCCAGAAAAGAAATGAATAAAGAGCTTCTTTGGAAAGAATGCCACTTTTTGGACAGAAACATTAAATTTAGTCCACTGCACACTGATATGTGGCTAACTCAAAGCATTAATACCTTTCTAATTGACGAAGACAGATGTGAACTTAAGTTTGAGATCCAACAAAAATGTGTTTGGGGAGGTATTATGACAACAAAAAAACTGATGCTGAAAAATTTTCCACACAATAAACCTTTTGCTGAAGAACACTTGGTTTGCTACTGATAATGCCGCTCTGTTTAATATAGATCATGCTATTTGCCATAGTAAATTTTAGTATTTTTTTTACTACAGCAAGTGAAGGCATTTGCAAAATCCTACTTAAGAAGGCACACAAAGAAAGTTTTAATAGAAATGCATTCTCCGTTTCCCCAAAATTAGTTACTCCAATGTACTAAAAGATACTTAATTAGTTTAATTCTGTGCTTTCCACGTAAACAATTTCTGCAGTTGTCTAATGAAACGCTGTTGAACTATCCAGATAAATTTCATGTAGAAATTCACTAACATTCTCTAAAATTCATCTGAATATTGGAGAAGTGGATAAATTTCATTTAAACTATACTGTGATTTTATCAAAGCATTTGTAAAATATGCCATCTTATGAAAGGTATATCTTTCCTTGGAAAATAATAACTAGAATAACCATGAAAATATAAGAAATAGATGAATTAAGAATTGGAGTAATTTCCTACATTTATTGTAAAACAAATGTTCTTCTACTTGTCATAATATTTGTTCTATTTGAAACAACTTAACAAAATTAAACACACCACTGAAAATTTTCATCTCCAAGGGAAAATTTGTACATAATGTCTAAGAAAACCACAATAGTTTTGCAAAGGGACTGCTCTACGATAATGAAAATGAACACAATAATTGCCTGTATAATTTAAAATGCTACTAATGGCAACAACCGCAAATCCATTTAGCTCCTCTTTAATTTATGCACAGAGTTTTAAATAGCTAATGGTTCTCAATAAAGTAATGGCTTATACCATCAATTGTCTACTTGCATGGTAAAAAAGCTGACAAGTTTTAAAAATACTTCATTTTTGAATGAGGGAATGATTCAAAGTCTGCACTTCACATTTTGGACCACAAGGTATAATTCATTATCTTGTGAGAAAAATCTTAATTTAATTAAAAAGTTGAAAACAACAAGAACTTCTACGGTTACTGAAGTACAACCTGAACAACAATATTGCTGTTGCTGCCCTAGGTGCTTAACTTTTAGGAAAGGTTATATTTTGAAGCTATTATTGTAGCAATAGAACAATTCTTTTAACACTATAAAATGTATATTACTTTGAAAATGAGAACTTTTAAAATGCTAGAACACGGAAATGAAAAAAATTGATAATTAAATGCTACAAAATGGCAAAGATTTCTCAAACTAGTCTAGTGCAGCCATTTTTTATTCCATTACTATTTAAAGTGCATTAGAAATAATTGCTCACGAATAGCCTTTAAATGCCCTACTTTAATACTATTGAAGTATTAAGGCACAATCTTAGGACAGACTTCCCCCTGCCACCAAATTCCTCCACAAAGGTAATTATATATCAGTAATCAGCCTGGTTCTGCACTGCCAAACACTACATTGACTACAATGAAATTTCATGGTATGCATGTTTGAAATGGGCTTGGGTTTTAATTTGCACCATAAACACAAAAATTTTCTTTCCTATTCTTAATACATGCTCTGAACTTAATTTATTAAGCCTTGAATACTAGTATATTATATATGTTTCTATTACTTGTAGTCTATACTTAGCTGTAAAAGGTATATAACAATAAATATTTAAAAATGCTAAAATTCAAATAATACATCTTTTAGCTGCAGATTGATAAAAACAAGGTTTGCGTAACAAAAATTATTAGTAGCATTCCATAATTTATAAAAAAAATTATAGATTATACTATATAGTCAGCTGCATTTATCCAAACCCCCATGACTTCCTTCAATAATCTGTTAAACGCTCCCTATAGTCCCTAGGAATAATAGATTACTAATCTGTGTTTAAAGGCTAAACAAAGAGACACATCCTTATCTATCTACCTTAATCTTTGACACTAAAGCCACAAAGAGCAACTTTGGAATCTGCGAATGTTTCTTAAGTCTCCTAATTCCTATGATTCAAAGTCTTGACTGCTCAGCAATCCAGGTAACCATATTAAGATAATATAACTACGAATCAAAACAAGTAAATTCAGGTTTAGCAAGCATCTTGCCTTAATTCACTGTACTCAAGTAATGGTCTGCACGAATATATTTCTCTACGAACCTGATTTGATTAATGTCAAACCTACTAAATCTTGCATACAGTATGGTACACTGTTTAATCAATATCTTTCTCATTCTTTTAATCAGTGGATTCAAAGGTGGGAAAAGCAAAGAAAACACAAAAATACATAAAGTGACCATTTAGTTAAAAAAGTCACCTGTCCATGCTTTTTCTGATATCAGTTTTCAAACATCCTAATCACTGGTTCAGCTGCAAGAGCAACAATGAAACCTTTAAAACATTTTCTGAAGCACTAAAAACCTTTCACAGGTTTTATTCATTTTAGAATTGAGCAATAATGTGAGGGGAGGACTGGTCTCCTTAAGTTCATCAAACAGAAATAAACTTTACTTATTTAGTCCACTCCATTGGACTTATACAGAAGTAATTACCAGAAAATAGTTCATTTGATTCCAGTAACATTTTCTGCCTTTCCTTTGGCAAAAAGAAATTTCATCCTTTATGAAACTGAACCTTTGAGCAAACTGAAATATTTGCAGTATCATGTTAATACTGCAGGTTTATGGAACAGAATTACATGATTTCTACACGGATTTCAACAAATAATTTTAGATATTTATTGTTAATTGTATCCCCAAAGAGAAAAATTACAATTACTTGTCTGTATTCTTACAGAAAACAGTCCATCTCCAACACATAGGCATTGAAAACAGCAGAAATCTTAAAACTCAAGAAGAAATATGTGGTCATTGTCCAATGAAAGAGAAGCTCAAGTACATTTTTCGTAGTGTTTTGATGCATATTCAAAACAAGAGGTTTAAATGCTCTTAAAAGCAGAATACTTTTATTACATTTTGAGATTACCCTTCTGACTTGACAGGCTTTACTTTAACACACTATTCATAAATGCATATTTATGTGTTTTGAAATAAACTAATCACTTTGGAAGCAGAATTCCCTTTTGTAGATAGCAATACCTATAATGCTAAAAGAAAAAAAAAAAAAAAAAAGACTCAAACAGTTCTTTCTCTCTCTGCCTCATTTATTCATCCATTTTTTATTGTTGCCTTTTCCAGACTCAACATCATCTGAGTTTGGATACTCAAATTGAAGCTCGAGAGTCCTCTCCAGGATTTTAGAGGTGCTTAGCCCTCTCTAGTTGTCTACTGTAATAAAAACTGTAAGTGAGCTATTTCCACAACTGCACTTCAGTAGGGCTGAGTTGGTTGAAGTAAGGCACTCGTTTTGTCAAATGCTAGTCACAGATTTCATAACCTTCCTAAGTGTGTCTTCTTTTTCAATTGTATCCTGCTTTACCTGAATGCCAGCGATTTACTCTATTTGTAGTAAAACATTCTGTTTCAAATGATCCTAATGAGAGAAACTGGACTCGACTCATTCTTAATATCCTGCTGACTATAAATCTGGGTTTCATAAGTACTTTTGCGGTTTGGTAAACTACACCATTGTCTCTAAATATTCCTCAACCTGATGTTTGTTCTTAGAACGAGTCTTTACGCAGAGCGATGAAGCCAAGCCGTGGATATTCGGCTTTTGCTCCGGTTTGCCCGAAGGCGGCCGGGGAGGCTGGGGCGGGCACCGCTGCCGTGAGCGCTTTGGTCAGCAGAGGGCGGCCGCGCCCGTCTGAGCCGCACGGAGCCGCCCGCGCCGCCTCCCCCTGCACGCACCGCGCTCAGAGTTAATTACTCGGCTTCGACACTTCTCATCGCGTACTCACACTATTCTCTTTCCGCCTTAGCAAAAAGTTACACTGCATACACCTCTATACAGTCACAGTCTGGCACCTTAAGGCAGCAGCAGTCAGATGCTGTGCGACCACATGTTCTCTGACTTCGCTATGTATTTGTCACGAACGTGAATGATTAAAATCGAAGAAGTTAACAGCCCCTTAAATTCTGGTATCCATACAGGGACTGTGCTGTATTACAAACATACTCCCCTCCTAGTAGAAGCTACCAGTTGAAAATATTTTCTCAAGACCATGCACCAATTTAGAATAATTGCTTCAGTAATCTAGGATAACTAGTCATATTGGAAACTTCAACAACCAAAAGCATTCACACAGTGACACTTTAATTCATCGGGACTTTTTTTCAATTTAAAACAATCTAGGTACACAGCACAGAAGACATTTAGAGTTTCTAAGCACTCGCAATCCTCCTTATATCTGATCAATATTGCTAAGACATGGAATTCTCGGGGGTGGGGGAAGAGCAGGATTTAAAGGTGCTCGATTTTACACCGGAACACTATCTTCAGATTTATATTTCATATGTAGCTTTTACATGTGCTTGTTATATCTTCCTTAAGCTCGGCCATCATCAGCTTCAACTCAAGACTTTTCTAAGGTTGCTATCATGTAATCAGGTCCTTCAAGGGTCAGAAAACAGAATAAGCAGCTTTACACATTACACACTATTATTGAAATGCACTCAATGGAGATGGCATTTTTTCAAATCTGAGTAGATTAAAAAAACATGATTTACCCTCTCACAGATTAAGATAATTAGCTGTACCAAAATAACTGCAAAATTAGCACAGGGAGAACTGGTTCCAAAGCTTTTATTGTGTAGAATTTGTGAACATATAAAAAATAAATGTAAAAATTTGAGATATACGTAAAAAAAAAAAAAAAGTAAAAATTTAAAAAAAAAAAAAAAAAAAAAAAAAAAAAAAAAAAGCTCAGTAACAGGTACTACTTCCTTCAAGAAAAAAAAACAATTACAAAAGAGACCTAACAAGTTGACAGCAACAGCTAGTTCTTTCATCTGCTTAAATTTAGGGAATCGTAATATACCTACATTTCAGACCATGCAGCTGACTGGTCTAAAAAACTTCTTCATACAGAAAACTGCACAAATGTAGTATTGTCATGGTAGGGACTGAATTTGTGGGTTTTATATATGGCACACTATGTTTAATAATATTTTATAAATGGTATGGGAACCTTATGGATTTTTCAAAGAAATCTTTGAAATTGAATACTGGAAAATGTATAACTAAAGAAATCCAACATTTTCTTACTCCACAATAAAAATAAGGTGTTAGTAACTCAGCTCCTCAGAGACTATCTAGATTAAGCTATTAGCAGAGATTATTACATTTTGTAATGAGTTTAATCTCACAAAGGGCTGGGGTAAGAGAGGTCAGAGCTAAGGTTATCAAAACACATGGCAATTTTTCCATTAAGAATATAATTAAATAAATGAAGCCAAGAACCCGGAAAGTCCAAGATTATTTTAAAGTTTCACAATTTTATTTTATCCCATACGAAAATAAGCTTAAAGACAGTTTAAAGGATATGTTTTCCTTCCATCTTACTCAATCTTAAATTGAGAGGTACATTTGGAAATTTCTTTGCAGGTAAATTACATATATTTTATTCTATTACACCTTGTTATTTTAAAGGTTAATGAAAGTTGGAAAAAAACTTCAATGAGAAACGGTGATACGTTAAGTGGGTGCTTATGTCATAAACGTAGATGGAAATCAGAGCTGTAACCTTTCTTCGTGGAAATGTAAATGAAATAATACAGTAGATACAACACACAGATAATTAAAGTGACTGAGGCAACTTTATGAAGATGGATTAGCCAATGAATGCAAGAGAATGAATAAAAATTCTTGAATGAGGAATTAAAATTGGCAGTATGCAGTGATTCATTAATTGGTGGAGCATTTCTACAGCATCCCTCCTCCTCTACTATGTATATTCCAACACCATCATTAAACCTGCCTCAGCACAGGTCCAGATACAAACACAACCATCCAGGTATTCTTCCACAGGAAATCAGGTAAAAAAAAAAAAAAAGAACAACCTCGCAACACAAAGCATCTCAAAGTTTATCTCTAAGCATTTACATCTGAATCCTACTCATAAGGAATATGAATGTATAGTTACATATAATAATATTCAAGAATAAATGGAAGACTGTGTGGGAAAGGAACTGAGAAGAAGACAGAGCATTTTGACCACATCAAACTTTTGTCTCTGTCCCTAGCTATCCCTGAGTATAAAATCCTGTTAGCCTGCAAGCTGAGAAGAAATGTTTCAAAAAGTCTGAGATACATATTGAAAGAAAAAATTGTTTTTATTTTTACTTTAAAATTAAACAGGAGCTTGAAAGTTGCTCCATATGGTGGGAAATCAGCATTTAGTCTCCTTAAAGATTAATTAAATGTCAAAATATAGGGGGAAATGCCAAAGAAAGGGGAGTGAGCCTTCTTCAAGTCTGAGTAGAAATACCCAAAATACATCCAGAGCAAATGTCCACAACCATTTAAGGCACAGAAAAAACAAATCTTTTCAAGGAAGACTTCTAGATAAGATTTGATGTGCAACTTCTTACTAGTATTATGTAAAAACATCAATTTTCAGACCCAAATATGTAGTAGAAATTATGAAATGAACTCTAGAATTTCTAGCTCAATTTTAATGCACTGATGTATTTGCAAATAAAACTGTCCTTCTGAAACAAATATCAAACTTTTTAGGAAAAGAATATCAACAAAAAGGCTTTTAAGATGGTTCTTAATTTTTTTTCTCTATACAGTTACATGTTATTCAAAATTTATATAATATCTGTGTTACTAGTGCCTCCTGTCCTAAACTAAACACAAAATATGTTTCAAGACAATTCAACAGAACATGTTGCTTTGAAATGATTCTTGGGATCATACAAACAAATAAGGTTGTGGAATAATGTTGTCCATAATGTAGAGAACAGAAGTATTTAATTGTCTTTCTGCTCAAATATACAAAAGAGCTGTAAATATGTACAAATGCATATACATAATACATATTTTGATTTTTGTACTTAATTCCAAATCTGGTTTTACCCACAGAGAGCTTAACAGTTAAAAAATTCTGCTTTCCTAAGATTTAAGAGCTGAATTTCATTATCAGAATTCAGCAATCAAGTGGCTTGTGTGTGCATGTGTGCAGGATGGTGGTTTTAATAAACAAAACCTCATCTGAACAACAAAAATTAACTTTATAATATCACTACATTTTTGAAGTTTTTTACATCATTGAATTTATCAGCTGAAATAGCTTTATTTCTATTAAGCAAGGAACAACAACAACAACAAAAAAACTTACCATAGAAGTCAACTCCTTCTTTTTGTGTTTATATTCTTAAAGACATTTTATGAACCATTTCATACTTAATGGTTTGCAAGCAATCCCAACAGTTGGGAATTGTGTGAAAAGTTGCACAGATCGACAGATAAAGTGAAAAGGTCAGTATTAATTTTCCAAATAAAGAAATGCACGGAGTGGTATTTCACTATGATTATACTCTAAAGTACCAATTAGAACACATATCAGAAACTAGAGCAAGTTGACACTCTACAATAAAGCAAATAATTTCCAGTTGGAGGGGCAGAAAATGTTAATATGCAATGTACAAGACTACAAGAATCTTTGTAAAAGGAAGTAGCTAATAAGGTTTAATGATGCATGTCAGGAAGCCACAGTATGTAGGGAAACACAGCTGGCTTCATTTTGTAAACTATTTGATATACACATCTTTCTACTTCACGATTATCAGCTGTGCAAGTGCCACAGGGGACAGTTTAGCCTTCAGATCAGGATATTCTTCTTGTTCTCTAAATTACAAGTAAAATACATTAATATAATATGGTGCTGTAGGCTAGTGCCCTGACTAAAGCTTATCAGCTTACAAAAAAGATTAAAGAACTCTTCTGTAAGATTCAGTTTGAACAATCTCAGCAGAATAAACAGGCTGAAGAATACCGAAATAATAAATATATTTATAATACAAATCTACACACATTTTTGAATGTCAGATTAAACCCTGAAAGTTGCTAAAATAAACATGAAATGTCAGTTATATTAATTCATACCATTTCATGATGCATGTACTTCTTTTATTATTAAATTAATATTAATAAAGAAATCATGGGTATTATGGATAGATTGCAGCTATACAAAGCACTATGCCTCCTGCTTTACTGCAATACAAGTTGCTCAGTGACTGCAATATGCAGGTGACAGCAATTAGCAGCAGATGACAGAAGCACTTTGAATTTGTACCAGATGGCTGCTAAGGGTCATTGGAAGCTAGCAGACCTTCCACAAGGAAACTGTTGTGTAGTACAACTATAAAACTCTTCAGTACTTAGAAATAAATTATTCAGGTTCTCAAAGAAAATTGGAAGGTCAAAATAGAAAATAAAATATTATGCAAGGCATTAAAAGCTCACCTAGTGTTTACAGAATTAAATATATTTAAAAATAAAACAGTGCATACAGAGCATATCTTAACCTCACAATAGGGATTCATTACAAAACTAGTAGGAACATCAGCTAATGTATTTGCTAAACGATTCAAACCTGTGTTCCAATGGAGGAGCTACATAAACACACTTTTTCTTCTGAATACATGCTTCAATGCAAGAAGAAAAAAAGGCCAGGGGAAGATATATACATTGAATACAATACTTTAATGGGTACCCCTCCACACTTCTGCCAGTGGCCTCAAAAGTACTGTTTCACAGCTTAAACACAATAGCAAAAATTAATTCCCACAACCTCCAAATTTATAAATACACACAAATATGCTTCAATTTTTTTTAGCTGCAAATCGAGAGTAAGATCCCCTTAGATGGAGCACAGCCCTGCACTAGGTACTGCATAAACTACCTCAACAAGCCAAGAACAGACAAATTGATTTGAGTGCAAAGGAGAAAGTAATGTTTCAGTAACTGAAGTTTCAGCAGCTGAAACAAAAACCCAAAAGTGAGAATAGGAGGTGGACATACAGCCAGAGAACCTTTGGGAATTTCAAAAGTATGTTTAGATAAGGTCACTGAAATGGCTACTCAGCTGCCTATGGGGAATCTCTTCCCATGCATAAAACTGTTAAGAAATCAACCATGCATTCACAAGTTGAAGTCAACAACTCGATAGCGGAGCAGATGAAACATACATGAGTTGTGATGAAAGTAGCTTTAAAAGGAAGGTGACAGGGCTGGACAGGCTAAGGAGGAAGGAACACATGGAAGGATGCAGATAAGAGCTGAAGAGGTGAACCTTCACAAAATGAGTGCACACTAACCAAGACAGCATTTTTCAAGGTAAACGAATTGTGACAGATTATTATTTGATAATTTCATCTTATTAAAGACTTAAACTTTCTTCTTCACAAATGTACTACATTGTCAGAGAAAAAACAAGCATGTGTAAGATGTGTAAAGGGAAGGAGGGAAGGAGGGAAGGAGGGAAGGAGGGAAGGAGGGAAGGA
>VWZT01000748.1:667603-709420 GCA_013397055.1 Pachycephala philippinensis
AGAGGAAGGAAGGAAGGAAGGAAGGAAGGAAGGAAGGAAGGAAGGAAGGAAGGAAGGAAGGAAGGAAGGAAGGAAGGAAGGAAGGAAGGGCTAGGTGGAACTAATAAATGTGTTAGAGAGACCAGAGTAACAGAGTGGAGAAGCAGAACAAGGCAAGGGGGAAGGTAGTCAGAAGAAAGGTATATTGCATACAAAGCAGAGGACTGGTGCTGGCTGAACCACATCATGAAACAGAGACCATACAAATAGTAGGGAACCACAACAAACTGAATCAAACAATTTTTCAACAGTTCTTTCAAAAAAAACGAAATAAACAACTGTCCAACCACTGTCAAACAAACTAGAAAAAGAGCTCTACGTGATAGGCAGAACAAAAAAAACCCCCAACCAACCAACAAACCCCAAAAACAACAACAAAAAAAGTCTACCCCTCAAACCCAGTAGGCATCAGCAAGAATCTTATTTTCTTTCTTGAGCTGAGTCACAAGTAATTTATCTTTGCTTTTATAAAAAGAAAATATTTGAGTGGATTCCTTGAAGACTATGAGATTAAGAAAAGATTCCACAATGTCTCCAAATCATAAAAGAAATGCAACTGAATGCTGTTTTGTATAAACAGTATTTTGGGATACATTCCAAAAGATATGATGGGAAGGGAATGAGCTTTAAGAATATGAGGAGCAATCCACTCTTTACAAACTAATCCGCTATCTAAACCACATTATTTTCATCTGGTACAAGCTGGAATGCTGATTTTAATACTAAATGTATCCACAGGCTTGCTTTCTGAACTGAGGTAAAAAAGAAGGGCAAAGATTGTATTTGTTAAGAATATGACAAGCTTGTTACTTCAAGCGTGCAAATACAACTCAGTAAATTATCTTAGTTATGATCACAATGTTCAGCCTACATCAAAACAAATACTATGTCCTGACATGGAGAGAACTTTCCCTCTAGACATCCATCACTGTAGAGGGAGATTTCAAGTCACGTGAATCATGATGGTTACTGAGCCTCCAGCACTCAGAGAAATACATCAGACTTCAGCTGCATAAATTATTGTCACATAAATGAAAACCTCAAAAGATTTTCTTTTATACTTGCTCTATACAAAAAGAAGACTATCCAATAATAACAGTAAACAATAATTAATGCTTGTAAAGCATCCAAATACAAGCTGTGAAAATCCAATGAGCATCTATTTTAAGAATGCTCTGCAGGTCTTAAAGATCCTAGTTTCTGACATTTAGGATATCCCTATTTCATAATAATTGTAAAAAATAATAATTAATAGAATTTGAACTTACATATCACTAAAACTAGTATCTCTATTCCTTCTTATATAATTCCTTTCCATACTGGAAAAAATTAGGCTTATTCAGAAAAATATGAAAAAAATTGCAGAAATCACAACAACTATGCAAAAGACAAATTATATAGGCTTTTCCTAATAACAACTAGAGTTCTTAACGACCTTAGGCACACCTGACTTTCCACACAGTTGCAGCATCAAGTTTTTGGAACTGTACCTTTCAGAAATGTGTTTGCATGGATCTTTACTAAGGAAAAAATAATTCTAAAAATAAGGTTTCAGATTCCCAACTAAATACACACAGTAAGGAAAAAAACCCACACAAAAAAGTGCTGGCTATGGTACACTGCTCTTATTGGCAAACACCCAGCACACAGAACATAACCCTAATGTAGGAAAACACACAACAGCCTCCTTCCACAACATCAGTATTTTGGTTGCCACCACTTAGGCTCTCTCACTCAAGGCCTCGCAGGTAGAGCCTTCCGAATGTGGTGCAGTTCTAAGCCATGGGATGAGGTTCCAAGTACCCTGTGAGAGGCCGTGCCCTTTGCCCCACCCTCTCCACCTCCCAGCAGCTGCATTTTGCCAAGGGCATGATTAAATTCTGACTGGCAACAAAGCCATAAGGAGCAACGCAAAGGTAAAAGCAAACTCCCTCAGCTGATTAGCAGCAGCAGAGACAGCAGCTGAGAGGAAATAGCCATCAGGATCTTTGAGAGCTCACTGGGATATTCCACACAAGCCAGCTGGGCAGGGAATCTCCCTTTTGCACAGTCTCCTGTAGAATGATGACACTTCAAATGATTTCTTTATTTTACTACAAATCATTCATTTTAGCCTAGTTTGCTACAGATAAAATATATGGAATTTCTGGCGAATAAGCAACATGTTGTTGCTATTCCATTACTTGATCAATCTTAAGAATTGTTCTGTGAGATTAATCCATTTTAATAGATTAATAGAGTACTCCAGAAATGGTATACTCCACCACTGATCCTTCTTTAAACACCAGTGTGAAATGACATTGAACTACTGAGAGAAATTCTAACCTATACATGTTCTAAAAATACTAAGACGACAAAATCCAAGCAACTTTTTAATGGGAGTCTCCAAAATCAGAAGAGAGAGATCACAGAACATCAAGTAACATTCTTGATAAAAAATCACAAGAATTTAGGACTCCAAATTAGACATGGCTTTTGGCTTGTCATTCACATTCTGGTACATATCAATTTTTATCCTTCTATAGTCTTATAATAGGGAATGAATCTAACATTGTAGGAATTTTACAGCTGTGAACAAATTATTTGGCTTTGCAAAATCAGTGGAAGAGTTTGCCATCAACTCTAAATTACACAGTAAACTCAGAAGTTTACCCAGAGTACAGTGAGAATTCTCTCTCACTACCAAAGAGCCATTCCCTCAGTTGTTCTGTATATTGCTGTATAGCAATGATTTTGTTTAGAACTAAACTGTATATTGTTATCCACACTTTGCTGTGCAGTAGGATTGTAAACAGAAAGTGGCACCAATTGAAAAAGGACAGTGATTCAATATCCATGTCCCAAGCAGCAGTACCATAACACAGCACAGCCAACCTCTTCAGTCTGGTCCTTGTGCAGCATTCAAGCTGAGTGCCTCAGGCACCACACAGCAATGTCGTGCACCACACTACTTACATGCAGCCAGAAAAGACCTACCACATGCCTTGGTATACCCATTGCATGATATGTTTAATTGTTGGCTTCAGAACAAATCAGAGGTTAGGTCATAGGTTATTCTGTAACTGTAACTTGTGAATTGATAGCAGGCCACATCATGGAACAACTTCTCTAGCACAGGGATATAACAGCAAAGTAGATAAGCAAATGATGATCCAATATCTTTGAGATGCCAAAAAAAATACATTAGGATCAACTTTACTCTAAGGCTACAGGCATCATGTGCATACAAACCCAAAATTAGTTTTTGAAACCTAAGAGTACTGTAAAACATTCAACTAGGTTGGATGAGAAATGAAGTTGAATACCTTAAACTGACCACTCTCAGTTCCTGTTTCTTTTGTGGCTCTTCTACTCTCCCCCCACCCCACCTCCTTTATCTCTCATGCCTCAGTTTCCCATTTGTAGTACTACCCTTTTTATTTCTTTTGAGAACAGTGTAAAGGAGAATAAAAATATATACACTGCTATATGAAAAACATTGCTAATGTGGATAAAAGTACCCCACCAAGTCTCTGAAAAGAAGCAGCGTGCTGTAAATACAGGAATGTACAAAAACCCCCAGTACAACAGACTGTTTGCATGAAGTGATTTCTGTCTACATATACACTCAATGAAGTCAATCAAGACATTCAGTCTTATTGTTTTCTTATTGTCTTAATATCATGGTATAAACCTAGCATTCTTCCAGTTTTCTAAATATGGAAGAAAACTGAAAACCTCAGCTCTTTTATGTGGAATTATGTTTTTTCCAAACTAGTCACCCTAGGATTGAAATTCCCACTTTGACACTCTTGCTATTTCAGGTAATGGAGTTAAAGATAATTATAGTAGGTAGATGTTCTCTCTGTCTCAGAGTAAAGGACACAGAAATTTTGTCTTTGGTTTGCCAAAACACTGCTAACTGTTTCCAAGCATCAACATTCCTATGTTCTAATTTTGAAACAACAAAGGTGCCTCCTCTGCCATTTTAGCCCTTTCCTTCCAAACTTTTAAAGAAAAATACCTTTTGTCTTCCTCCTTACCTAACACTGTTCCATCCTTCTTGCTGAGACACTCTAGGCTTTTCAAGGTGCTACTCTTCTTCCTTTGCTCAGAGATGACAGCACATGGAGAAAAAAGCATCAACAACACTATTATATGTATTTCCTTGTGGCCTGATCCCACGATTCTCCTGTACACCAAGAGAGGGATTCTCATACTTCATGAGAAGCTGGTAGTTTAGCACTTTCTTGGACAGAATCTCTGTGTCAGGGCACAGACAAAGTATGGGGACTACATACTACCTGCAGGTGACAGCTTTCTCAATTTTATCCAATACAAAGAGAAGTTTTTAGGAGGATTAACTACAGCAGACAATACTCCAATAAAAAGTGCTGCACAAACATTTTTCCTATAAATCCTTAACATTTGCCAAGAAGAGCCACATAACAATTTTCACTGCTCTACTTTTACCCTGACCCTTCAGACATACAGCCAGAGAAAGCCCTTCTTCTCAAACAGACTAAGAATATCAAATGATCAATTTAGTAAAAAAATATGCAAGTGAAGTTACTGGGCTCTTGCACAACAATGTAGCAGCAGGATAAAGTCAATGCCCTTATGAAGCTCTGAACAGAAATGCAAGTTGGACTTAGAAATGATGGCCTTTGGGGTGGAACAGATAAGAATGGCTTACTAATGACACTAACAAGATGTTGGACAACCTAATTTATTGACGTTCAAAAAAATTTGTCAATGCAGGAGAAGCATATATTTTGAGTATTGAAAAAGCTATGCCAAACAGGGAAATTGGTGAAGTGGCATCAGTTTCTGGGAACACATGAATCTGCTCCAGATACTCCATTTCACTCCAAATAAAAAACTCGAGGGAGGGGTGCCCTTTTTCAGCAAATATTTTTCAAAAATCATCCTCATAAAAAAGGGAGAAAGAGCATAGATAAAAGCCTTTTAAACACAGAGAAGTAAATTTGGTCACAAAACACCAGGAAGAAATTTTGTGGGAGGAGAGAGAGAATGAGGGACTGAGAGAGAGAGAGAGCAGTAAAATGATTTTGCCTCAGTTTACCAGAATAGCAAGGCTATTTTCAAATAACCAAGGGCAACACATACACAAAAAAAAAGAAAAAAAAACCCCAACCACCCGTTTGAGATCTTCATTTGTTAAAAAAAAAACCAAATCAAAACAGCAAACAAGCAACAAAAGCAGGAACCACAAGAGTAGTTAGCTTTCAGGCTAGTTAAGAATTAGGGTAAAAACAATATTACTGTTTTGATGAACACTAAATGGTTACTATGAAGTTTTACTTCTGATGTTAAAATTTAACAGCAGATGTAGAATTCCATAAAATAAGGGGGCGAAAAAATGTGTTTTGAATGCCGCTTATAAGGATTAGCAACGTTAAAACTATTTTTATACTAATGTGAAGCACACTAGGCAGATTACATGCTGTAACTCCTTTAGAGAGGCTACCGATTTCTCAGGAGTTCCATTTAAGATAATTTCTACTCGTTTTGATGCATTACTGTGTACATTTGGGGTGTATATATAGCAAAGTCCAAGTAATTTTAATGTTTCAATCTTAGTACACAAAATACATTCCCTTGAATTTATTTCCATCTCTCGCCAAAGGTACTGTGTTTTTTTATCTTCACCCCCAAAATCTGTTTCCATTGATGGAAACAAGTCACACTTGCAGAAGGGCTGCACTAACAGTCTTGCTTCCTATGAAGACCAAAGCTGCAAAAGCAACGCTGAATTTAGACAACAAAAAACTGTTCTGCACTTGAAATAGGTAAGAATGAGAACACTGCAAAATGCCAGACAAAATAAATAAATAACCTTAGTTTGTTATATTCCCTCTTGGTTAACTAACACCTATAAATGACCTTTAGCATTGACAAGTCCAACTTCATCCAGAAAGCCAAGGTTTAAGAATATCTATCCAAATAGGATTGATTACTGATTACAGCATTGTGAGGAGCACAATTCAATCTGATTTTTTTTTTCTTTAAAGGCTGGAACTGCATTCCTGAGTAAGCTGATGTGACTGCCAATGAGGTAAAATGCAGAGAGTCATTACACTATAATGTTGATGTTACCACTTCTACATTTATCTGAAGCACAGAACATATATCATTTTAGACTGAAATTAAACCTTGCCAGAAATAATTTTTCTTTATATTGTTGGAATTAAAACCATATTGAATTGATCCATTAAGAAAATTCTATGCTCTCTATCTTTGTGTTTTTCAGACTGTGTCTGCATCCTTAGGCAATGAAACAATTTTTACAATTGTAATAAAACAAGTAAGTGTTGACTTTAAGTTAAGAAAATTGTTGCTTGAATGACTAAATACTTCAGCAAACACAATAAATCCTTCTAAGTTTAATATACAGATAAATCCCATGCTTGAACAGGTACATAAATTTCACAATTTTTCTTATGCAAGTTTTCTTAAACTTATTTCAGTTTTAGTCTTCTGCTGAGTGTTTATAGAGCAGGTCTGCATCTCTAATTTTAATATTGCTTCATTCGAAAAGCATCTATTCATAAGAAGGAGAACTAAATATCTATCATTAGAAAAAACAAGTTTATAGTGCAAAGTACAGCAGTAATGTTATTCTCCAGCAAGAAATACAACTGTAGCACTTATTTGTATTTCAATGAGGAGAGGACTGATAAAAGAGTCAGGTCCATGTATTTTTTGCTTATTTCTGAATATATGAGTTTCAGTTTGACACGGTAATTTGGGAATCTTAGATCCCAGTGTTTGTTTTCTCCCAGAGAAAAAAGACACCAGCATCATTGAACTATATTCCCAATTAGAGTGTATCAACACATTGTACAGGAAAATCTCTAAAATGTTATTTTTATTTGTTTTCAAAGAGCAGCAGAGAGAGACAATGTGCCATTTAAAACCAGTTTCAAACAGTATTTCAAACAATTCTTTCCTAAAGCAGAAAAGGCAGCAGACTTATTTCCTCTCAAGTTTGTAGCAATAGCACAATTGATCAATTTCATTTTAATTTTGTTTCAGCAAGTTGGATGCAAATTTCTTTTTTTAATGTTCAAATCTTTAATCTCTCAGCTGTAATGTATCTTCTACTCTCAAAGGCTATTTTAGACTCCGTTTGCTCTCCTTTTGGCTCCTAATGCTACATACCCTACCTAACCATTATTGTCAACCTTGAGAAAACACAGGAAGATTCCCGAATACACAGAAGAAATGAACTGAGTACTGTTTGTCTACCTTCTGCATGTCTAACTAGCACAAAATATCACCTACAGGCAGCAAGCATCTTATCATACAGAAGTATGCAAACCAATCTCATCCCATGGTAGAAGATAAAGAGACAGTAAGATGCAGACTCCACAGAAAGGTACAGCTAAAACTATATCTTAAAAATGATGACAACTATTTTTTACAGTGCAGTACTCAATTTTATCACTTACTCAGCTGTGAGAGCCGTAAGTCTTTTTCTGTTTTTAGTTCCCAAATTCATCCTTACTGGCCATGTTACATGTTGGCTACTGCTTTAAACAAGGTTTTCAGTCCACAGAGACAAAATCCCCATGCCAATATTATTGTTGAAATAGTCACACACAAAAAATTAAACATTTACTAAAAGCCTAATACACCTCCAGAATCTGTTGAATTTGGGTAATGCATGTTACATTTATGCATACTCCCCTATCAATTTACTACATTAAATAATTTCGTTTTAAACACCTGTGAGAATTATTTATTTGCCAGAAGTTGTTCAGAATTCTTAGAGAAAGATTCTGTTACTAAAGGTCTCATCTTTGTATCAGGTAGAATAGAAAATAAACATACACCAAAAACATTCTGATTCCATTTTACTCTATTATTTTAAAATGCATGTTACAAAGATCAAAATAATAGAAGGCCATCTTAATCCACATAATGGTACATATCACCTGTCTCAGTCAATGAGACATTTAAAAGCATCTCTTTATTAGAAACACAAATCAATACACTCAGGGGACTGCAATAACTGCTTCAAGCAATTTTTATTATCATTTCACTCTTGATGTTCCTACTCAGAGCAACTTATTATGAATGGCGTGAAAATGGCAACCTGTCACAGTTGATTTTTTTTCTAAACCTCTTGCAATAATTTTTTCCTTTCTTAATATAATTATCATTTTACAAAATGCAGGTCTAGGTGGTAAGGTACAGCCCACAGCTGAAGTTTTATTTCAAAATTGAGGGCACTCCCCAACTTACAATAGAAACATTATTGATTAAGTAAAGAGCTATTTGTTTTATTTAGAACTGGAAGAACCTTGTACAGAGGGAAGCACTGAAACTTCTGTATCTTCTCAACAGAAAAATCTCTTGAAAATGTTTTAATTGCTTGAAAAAATCCCTGAAAGAGTGTTCTGTACCGACTGGAACTTAAGTTATCTTGTTCTACCATCACTGGTAGCCTGAATAAACTTTAGTAGTCTGTTATAAACACTCCTTAAAACTACTGTGTACCTTTAGCCAAATACTTTACAGTAAAATAATCGGGAGAAGTGAAAATTATTTAAGTCTGAAGATGCATATTGATACTTCAAAGACAAATGCCTCCATTAGTACCTGTAACACTCCTAGCTAATGGAAGAATAATTTTACTTTCAAAAGGAGACAGTGGCAGAATTCACTTCTTGTACCAAAATTCAAGACAATTCAGCACACATGAAACACATCACAGCAAAAACTTGTAGATTTTTGGGTTTAGGTACATCTATTTTTAAGTTTTCTGAGAACAGAATCTTACCCAGAGTAAGACTAGCTTACCTTATTTTTTGGATTGGATGTGTTCATTACGCTTCGTGTTTCCTTGCCTGTGTAAATAACAACACCAATTACAGTTCCTGAAAAACAAACAAACAAAAACCCAGAGGTGTCAAGTAAGTAAGCGAAAATTTTCCCAAATTAGAACTTGCACTAATTTAGTTCCTTAAACAAATCAATTGTATGAAAAAGCCCCAACAATTATGCATAACACTGTGAGTGCTGTTTTTCAGAATGTACCATGAAGAATCATTTTAACTTCTGCAATAAACATCCATAAAGATGATAACACGCTTTCTTTCTTTTTTAGGGGAACAATACTTCCAATGGAACTGGCTAAAAACTTGTACTTGAACTTAAAATTTCCTCCAACTGTTTTCAGCAGTTAGGACAGCGTAAATAACTGCACAAGGAATAAAAAAATGAGCTAAATTGTACTGAACACATCACACACCAATTGCCTGCTACCTCTGCCATCTATAATGATGTGAAATCTGGTTCAGCCAATTAATTACTTTGATAGAATGTCACACAGAAATATTCTCTTCATTAGGTTATAAAAATGATTCCCAAGTTTTAATTGTCTTTTAGTCAATTTTTACAGCATCGTATAGGAAAATTTGGCTTCAGCATCACTAAATAAATTTTTATATTAAACAAAATTCCATTTTTTTATTAGTATGCCACTACAACACTTTCTTGCATTAAAAAAAACCCTTATTTCTATTACTTTATTAATAGTAAATGACCTGAAATGGCTTTATGGCAGTACAACCAATAATGTGATTTTTTTGGTGGTCACTATGCTATAGCGAAATAATAAACGTAACTATTCAGAAACTCCCTGCTCAGAAAACTTTTAAAAAAGTAGAAGTACTACATGTTTGCCTGACATTAACTTAATTTGTCTTTGGCAATCAGAACCACATGTAAGATCTGCTACCACTACTCCTGTAGCGTAACGGGTCATAAAAAATTGAAGAAACGCCCAAAGACAAAAAAGATGATAGTGAAAGATGTTTGCATTAAAGATGATCGCATTTACTCAAAAATAAGAATGTGTCCTGGTTTAATCCCAGATGGCAACTTGGTTTTATGAAGCTGCTCACTCTGGGTTCCTCCCCAGTGCACCAATGATGGGATGGAGAGGAGAATGAGAAAAAAAAAAATTAAAAAGAAAACAAAACCAACCAATCAACCAACCAATCCCTCCCCTCCAAAAAAACCCCCACCACAACTCATGGGTTGAGATAAGAACAGTTTAATGATTGAAACAAAGCAAAACATAACAACAATACTAGCAGTACCTGTGATACAATTAATGATTATAAATACTGTAATGAGAAAAAAACCCAAAAAACCCCAAAGACCCAATTGAAACAAGTGATGCATAGTACCATTGCTTGCCACCCACTGATCAATGCCCAGGCCACCCCAAAATTCCTCCGATAGTTACTAATCCATAATTTCTGAACTCTTTCTACTGTCTCCAACCAATGTCCACATATCCCTTTGGGGCACTTTATTTTGGAGTGATCCTGAGCTGACCTCAGCCAAATAGTCAGAACGTACTGGACAATACCCTGTAGGGAATCTCCTCCTGCACACTCCAGCAATCTCTGCCTTCACAGCTGTTTAGTTCAATAGAAGCTGGGGAGGACTCTACATTCCAGATGGCACATTTCTACAAAGTTTCACCTGGCTAGGCTGCTGCAGCTCAGAAAAACAAACTGTCCTACTTGTCTCACGTTTTGCTCCTTGAAAAGTTGGTTTCAAAGGTGAAAGTCAGATAAATTCCATTTTGACTACTGAACTTAGAGCAGAATTTTGGTTAGATCTGACTAAACTGCTGCTTATAACAAGTTGTTGATTAGATTTTAAACTTACTGGCATTAGCGCAGTATCAGTGGTAAATAAGTGTTCCTCAGATCTGAAGTACATTGGTGTAGGGAACTCCATTCCCAGTTTCAGTGTTGTCCCACAGTCCTTGCACCAGGGACAGTTCTGGTGTCCAATAAAATAAACTGAACCCAATCTGGGATTTCTGGAAGCATAGCTGTACAGCAAGCCTCAGCTTATTAAAAGCAATGACTCATGTATTTTTATGTACGGGGCCTCTGCAAACAGGGTCTCATGTACACTGGGCAATCACTGATAGGTACGGGTGGAGCGGTTAATGGAGGGGAGAGAAGTTACGAGATACCACTAGAACAAACACGTGGGCCTAGAAAAAAAAAATAAAAGCAGACTTGTGAAGAATTAACACAAACAAATAGTCAGGCATACTCTAAATCTGGTGTGTGATCATATCAATTTTGGTATCTCCCAAGAACTACATGAACCATACAAAAACTAGAGTGCGCTCAAATTAATTAAAATTGTATGTAGGAGTTGGCAGAAAATACTGCTTTTGACAGCTGTGCGGTTATATAAATCGTTCTGATTTTATCTAAAGTGACTTCACAAGACTGACACCTGCCAAAATGATGACGAAATTTCATTAATACAAATCTTCTCTTAATAGGTATCTCAGCAGGTTTCTCAGAAAGCTGCATTATCTTGTTCAGCATTTGAACCACACTGATCATTACCACAAGTGAAGAACAAAAAGCTAAAGTCCATACTGTAGTGGAAGTTTTGAGGCTTTTTAAAATTTAACTGCTGACTTTCCTCTCTCCCTTTCTGAAATGAAACCTACTGAAGCTTCCAATAAACACAAACACCACAGTCACTGATGCCACAAGCACAAATGATTTGAAAGAGAAGTAATTTAACTGAAGGTAAACGAAGAGGTTTTCAGACTACTCATTGGTTTAAATTATTTGTTTCTATTTAAAGGTGTTTCTCCAGGGACAGTTGTTTTGCAAGTTTTCACTAACCAAAATTTCCTTTCCTTCAGGCACTGTTATTAATTCCACAGTGATAATACAGATGTTAAGAATGACAGAGACTCTCTGCCTTATTGCTACTTTTTAAAAACCTGCAGGAATGTTACCTGTAAGTAGAAAAGTCAGAATATTTTTTCTATCTCACTTATCAAAGAATAACAAAAGGATGCTTTGGACTTGAGAGAAAGGCTTTTGATTTCCACCCCTGACAGAGGCTTCCAGTGTGATGCAGGCACATTACTCTTTGT
This sequence comes from Pachycephala philippinensis, assembly GCA_013397055.1. Lineage (NCBI taxonomy): Eukaryota > Metazoa > Chordata > Aves > Passeriformes > Pachycephala > Pachycephala philippinensis. Next base: position 679,584 of record VWZT01000748.1, read on the forward strand.
ACTTTCTAGGGTTAGGATAAACATCATACAGATGGCCACCAGATCTCTGTCAGAGCTTTACAGCAAAGGGCAGAAAACTCTGCAGATTGGATATCAGTAGGAATCTCCATTTAGATATCTAAACTGTCAGTTTTGAAACTGGGTATGTATTAGGTGTGGTAAAATGGATTTTTTCCCCCATTTTGGTTATTGTTTTTCAAAGAGGTAAAGAGACATACTAAATCCAAGGAAAGTAAGTGCCTTCCAAATGTACAAATTTGGGTTATCTCACTCTCCCAAACATTATATTTTGATATAAAAAATGTCATGGAATAGTTTATTCTTGAGTTGTTTGGAATTACACAATTTTGTTGAATCAATTTTTTGGTTCCCAAAATTCATGAGGAAAATAAAAAGTCTTAAATTATAGCAAATACTTTTCTTGTCACTTCTACTGCTCTAGCAATAGGTGCTTTTTTTTCTCTGTATAATCCATTACTGTAGTATCCTGATATTTTCATTAGCTTTGGTAATCTGCATTCAAGATGCAGTTGATCAGATTCCTTGAAACCTTTATGCACTTAAATTTACTGCTACTGATCAGCAAAATGATTGATTTGTGGTCTCTCTCTTCTAGAACTGTCAGGGTATCAGCAACCAGAGCTCAAGTTTTCTGAGGTAGTCCCCCACATAATTCCCCAAACACTTTTCCCAGCCTAACCTTGACCCTCTGAATCACCTTGACAAATAGCAATGGCAGCTGTCCTGGAGATGGTGGGCTATCCTACCTGACACAATGTGGTTTTTGTAAATGTCAAAAAGCAGTATCAGGAAATTCAGCATCTATTAATCACAGGGAAGAGAGTCCCCTCACCCAACAATTGTACTGTATGTCCTATGCAAAACTATTTTTAAAATTAAATAAGGCTTCGTATCTGCAACTCAGGTACATATTCCTTTCCTGGTCATCAGTGATGTAGCCCTCTGTCCCACTCCTGAGACCAACACCATCAGTCAGTAATCTGTCAAGATAATAGCGCCAGGCTGACCCAGAACACTTTGTAACAACCTACTAAGGGTTGGCAAGGGTGTAACAGGGTCCCAGTGAATCACAAATTTGCTTGGCTTAGTAACAGATGATGGCCAGGCTGCTTAGAGAGCACTGGAGGAAGCAGCCTTCCAAGCTAGACTGCACTGAAGACTGTCATAGTGAAGAGTCTTATGGTAAACGAAGAGACGTACAGGAAACATTGCAGGGCAGAACTCCACCCCCCACTACCTGGACAAAGGCCTCAAACCCCCTTTCTTGAACCAAAGTGGAATAGTAATAGAATTATTAGGTTTGCACACAGACATCATACACTTTCTCGGTGAAAAATACCTGTGTATAACAGAACTGTGAACCTAGACAGTAAGGACACTGAAATCAGATACAAGTGTGGGTGAGGTAGCTGCCTACAAAGTAGAAAAACTGCAGACTTTTATGTGCTACGGGCTGTTTATTCTTCTGTTTTCATGCAATCCTAGTGTCCCTTGTCTGTAGAAGCTGTGCACAAGCATAATCTCCCACTGCATTTTTCAAATATAAATAAGGGCTGTGACCGATCATAGTAGGGGAGGGAATGCAGAGATGCCTGCAAACTTGTGTAGGCAGAGTACACCTTTGATATCCTTCCACAGCAGGTTTAAGCAAGTCAGCTTATTTGTGTTTATAATGCAGTCAGACAGTGACTAGTATTTTTATTAAGATTTTCAGTTGTCACAAATCTTGGAAATTCAATTATGAAGTCTACTTTAAAAAAAACCCAAACTAATTGAATTACCTCGGCATCAAGTGTTCTAACTCAGTTATGTACATTCAACTTGAAGTGAGATGGAAACAACTGAATGATACATCAGTTATCAACCAGATCTAGAACATCTTAATTTTAACAATTTGCTAGATGTTTTACCTTATGGTCTTCCTCATGAGTATATGCACAGCATACCTCTAAGACCTTATAAATGCCTTATTAGATAAGCAACAGACTGAAGGCAATAATTTCCTACTTTTTGCTAAAGGGCTAATCCTATCAAATGTTAAAATTACATCCACAGAGGTCCTGGGTAATTTTTAAGATCTATTTTTTTGCCATACAGGACAAGGAGTACTTATGTGAGAGAAACACATTACCACGGTATAAAATTGTAGTTAATACATGAAATGAGGTAAGTGAAATGAATGAGATGCCAAAGGTTAGATATAATTAATGTCACAAAATCAGTTACTGAAGGAAATTATTTTTTTCTGGTACCTTAATTCAAGCTGATTTCTGTATGCACATCATGACACCATTTTTAATTTCTTGATCACATTATTTTTCCCTTCAGAAGGGGTTGCAGTCTTGAAGAGCCATTCAATATTTTTACTTTGTATTATTCAGTGAGTTTGCCCTTAGTCTGCCTTAAGGTCTTATTCCACTGTTGAAAACTATGTTCCAACAAGAGAATTATATTTTCTTACGTTTTTCTACTGCCATCATTAATAATGAGCCAAAGTCCTTCATAAATAATTAAACTTTCACAAGACACCTCAGAAGTAAAAACCCCAAACTTATCCTATGATATAAATTTTAAGGAGCACTGTTTCCATTAATATGGGTGCCAACTTTAGATAGCAGATCAAGAGCAATCACTCAATAGCTACTCTTCTAAACAAAATCATCTACCGTGGAAATGAAAACATGAACAGCTTTCAGTTAAAATTCAAATGTACTGATTCAGAATTAACTGGCTTTGCAAATGCATACTCTTTGAGTGTAGTTTTCCTCTGCAAGTAGATTTGAGGAAAAGCAAACTCAAACCAAGTTTACACAGTACTGAAATTTATAATTCATGAAAAGCATTTTTTTATACAAAGTTAAAGATCTTCCCTAAGTTAAAAACCTACCTGAGGACAATTTTAGGCATCATCCATGAACAGTTTCAGTGAGAATAGTTTCCCAGCAATCAAAGCAAATGACATGAAGAATCAAAGAACATAACTATCTTTTCAGCACTCGGGAAAGGAGTGCTCAGTCACAGACTCTTTTGCTACCTCCTCAAAATTAATCTCTTCCCCACAGCCTTCCAAGCAGGCCCTTCACTGATGTAAGAAGTCCTCATAGTAGGGACTAAATTTATAATTTAGCTGGAGACTCTTTTACTTTCTTCCCCTTTCTCGGCTGTTCCCAGTTGTTCAGATTCCCCATCTTAAATCCTAGCTCTCTCCAGAAATCATGCTCTCCCAATTCCTCATTCTCAGACTTTTAATGCAGAAGAATAACCACAGCCCTTTTGACTTTTCTTACATAGAGTAAATATGAAAGAAAATAAATTTCTGCTCTAAAAAAAAAAGTTACAGTGGCTTAAAGTCTGAATACAGCATCTAGGTAATACTGTGTACTCATTCATAGTATTTGGGGTATATGTGAACCAGTACTAACATTTATAATTTTAGATCCCAGTATTTTAAAATTACCTAACTTTATAACTTATCTATTCTTTCTGATTAAAATTTTGCCTAATAGGAGATGTTAATCACAGAGTATACATAAAAGAAAAACTCCTAAAAAATGCAAAACCACCCTTGTTTTTCAGCAGGGAAAAGCATCCACTGTGAGCTGAACAAAGCACCTTACAACCTGAAGTTTTAATTAAATCAAAAAGGTCAGTGACTTCAGTGGGCTACAAGGGACTGCACTACTGAAAGAGCAAAATTTAAGTAAAAAAAAAACCCCAAAGCTATTAAGGAGGATTAAAAATGTATGAAAATATTTTCAGCAGCACGATGAAACCAATGGGAAGGCAGAAAAGCAACAGTTTAATAGTCTGGAAGATAAAAGTATTTTATAATATGAAATATTAATGGCTTTTGAAAATAAGGATACAGTTCCATGGAAGTATTTAGATACATTATCAGCTTTGTGTTGCAGCACTTACCCGAAGCAACAACAGTGCTTGCCCATAAAGTATTTTCTATGCTTAGGCTTTCATGAACTGCAGGATCACTGTCTTCCTATTAAAAATAAGAACAGCAACTAAGTAAATCATCATCACAAAAAATTAAGAACCATGTCAATTAAGAACCATCTGAATAACTGACTCAGGATGTTTGCATCCTTGTATCAATCACTGTATAACAGCATTCATTGCACATACACAGACACAAATAACTTTCCAAAAAGTGAAATAATGTTTGAAGCTCATTTTACTTCTATCAAATCATACTAAAAATACTAGTCAAAATTATTTTAAAAGTAACTGAGCTTTTTCCTCAGATCTATCAAGCTGCAGAACAGTATGTTATAGCATGCAGTTAAAGTGAGTTATGAACACTAACTCCCAAAAATTAACACCCTGTTCTGTATTTAAATAATCTATAATTCATACAGTAAGTTATGGTCATCATCATTTTGCATCCGATCAATATTATATAAACTTCAGGGAAAAAATACTTAGACTTTTAAAATGAAATGCAGGCTTGTATTATCTTACCACATACTTACAAAATATATACTTCTTGGGAAAATACTTCCAATAGAAAACTGCTTCCATGATTACTTTAAACTTCCCCTTTTTTTCCTCCCCTCTCTCCTCCGAAACAATAATGATCCACAGATTGTAAACAGACAATCTCTCATAAACAATTTGGAGCATGTACAGATTTGTTACTCATTAGCAGCTGTAAAATGTGCTGTTTACAACTAAAGGGAACTTTAGGAGGTAGGATAATCAAGTGTATTTGATCAAATTACAGATTGGTGCTAAACATTTTGCAGGAAAGGGGGGATGACTTATTTATCAAAGTACACAATTAATTCTACATATTGTCGATAATCAAAACCACACCCATTTTTCATCTCTATTTTGAAACAACCACCAAGCACAGAATGAGCTGCATAGAAATTTCTGTTTCTAAAAAAAGAAAAATCTCCAACTAAACACATAAGTTTTTGTGCATACATCAAGAGATCCCTATATAGCAAGGAAACTACAGTTCTTGTTCTCCTAAATGAGGAAAAATCGTTGTTGAAAAGGCATGGAGAACCGTTCTGTCAAAAACAGAGCAGAAGAGAGGGACGATATGGAATTAGCCCTAAGAAGAAAACCACAAGTTTTGAATCAAGACTTATATTCTGATGATCCTGGCATTAGCTCAGTTGGTTAGGGCATGGTGCTAATTATGCCAAGGTTGTGGCTTCAATCCCCATTATGGGCCATTCACTTAAGAGTTGGACTTGATGATCCTTGTGGGTCCTTTACAATTCAGAATACTCCGTGATTCTGTGAAGAATCATCAATGTTCTATAAAATTAGTCTTAAATTAAGAAAAAGGGGAATTATTTTTTGATTCTTACCTAAGGAATTAGTACTGGAAGAATTATTTGCTATATTCCTAACTCATAATGCTTAGATTCCTGGTTTGATTTACAATTGTTCCTGAATTATTTGGATTCTGTGATGATTTCTGTGTTTACTCCAAACAAAGTAAAAAGAACTGGAAAATGTTCAAAAAGAGCAATAAGGGAGGTCAACGTAGCTTCCATACTAGACCTGACCTCTAATGGGGAATATGACAGACATCTATGAAACAGGCACTTAAAAAAGGAGGATAGATACTGTTTGTTTTTACTGAAGAAAGAAGTCATAAATAAAGTCAGTAAAATTAAAATAATAGGCAATCACTCTTAAATATGTACTTAACCTGTGCAACTTCCTCCCCTTTGAATGTCAAAAGGTAACACAGGTTCACAGGTGAACTGGGTAAGTTTAAAGAAGGAAAATTCATTGCAGATTACTTACAGAAACCAGCTTTAACTCAGGAAGTTCCCACATCTTGAGTTAAGAGACAGATGAATCTTTTGGGGAGGTACTACCGTGTCCTTACTCTAGTTGTATTCTCCTTCCCAGCACTCTGCTCCTGGCTATTGTCAAGAACAGGATACTAAGCCAGGTAAATCTTTTGTTGTCCCTTATTCTTCAGTTAGCAGATTTTGAGACTGTGAATCATGAAACTCTTCCATATTACAAGAAGAAATCAAAAGCCCAAAAAGAAATCAAATGCGATGATTGTGGAGAGCTGACAACAGGGTCAGGAAAAAGTGATTTGTCCAATGTCTACCACTGTGAAATACCTTCTTCTAGGTCATTCGAAATAAGAAAACATCAAATGAGCTCTCTCTCCACTCATGCTCATCCACAGAATGGTCTGGCCAATCACCTATCTTCTGCTTATTTCATTATGATACTTTCATGTCTTTATACCCTCACCTAACATTTTCAGCTTTCAGCTTTCGTTTTCATTCCATTTCCCAAATACCACACTTTCCATGCCGAAACAGATTATGACTTAACCTTATTTTTCTTTTATCATAAGTTACTCAAATGAAAAATACAAGGTGCATTTATGGGTTATGAGTTTAGCTGATTCACACTACTTGTATTTCTACTTCTGGGGAGATGGTAGGGAAGCAGAAGGAAGGACAAGAACTGCAATTCCTGAGTAAGACCAGACAAGTGTTAAGCAGAAATTTCTGCAAATTTTCTAACAATAACAGAACAATATATGTTTCGGGTTAAATGAAATCCATCACTCGCTCTCGTAGCAGAAATTTGACATACAAGGGCTTCTTTGTCCAGCTGACAAAGTTTCCACTTAAGGTCTGCTGGGTTGAATTTCATTTGGCAGCTGTATGTCTATTGCTTTTTGAATTCTGAAGTAAGTTCATTACCAGAATAGTGCAGTTCAGCATTATATTCAAGCTTCATATTCAGGCTCAGTTTTTTAATCCGCATGCAGCATTGATCATAGAGGTTTAAATTGCCTGCAGTTCTTATTTAGAAATTAGTCCGTTGCTCTTGCATGTGCAGAGAAAAAGGAAAGATGATCAGTGAAATAAAAACTGAATATATCCTACTCTCAGTCCTTTCATAATTAATTTCATAAAGTCTTTTCAGGAATTCGTAATACAGCTGACCAAGGATCATGTCAAATTTCAAGGAGTCATTTAAAAAGTTTCAAAGCTACAACTTCTTAGAAATTTTTGTAAAGAACGAGAGAGGCCTTTGAGACTAAACACCTAATCCTTGAATGAACCACTTCTATTTGACCTTTTCTAGCTCTGTTCCTGCATGACAGCATACAGTACAACAACTGCCATCAACTTTTGTAGGGAAGTGGAATACACATTAATTAATTTGCTTGAATCACTGAAAGAGATTCCTTCTCCACCCCAACCCCACAGTTAATTTTTCTGGCTATGTTCCTCTAATGTTCCTAATTTGTCTGGTTATGTTACTGGCATCTGTTTTGGACAGGGTCAGATTAGGTTCCACACGTTAGCTCCCTACTCAAGGTGTCTGTATAGTTGTCAAATGGATTTGCAAAATATAATACCGTTCCCTTCAGTGGCAAAATAAAAGTAAGCCAGATTGAAGTGAACACAACCATTGCTTCAAAACAGGTAATTATTTAACAGCAAACATGAAGTAAAAAAATGACTTAACATTCTCTCTACTAAAATACAAGACATATCCAAGAAAACATCTATATAATTAGCATCAGGCCAGAGATTCTATTAATAAATGAATACAAGTACATGCACCAGGTTTTGCATCAGGGTAGTTTTTTTTAAGCATCTGACAAAATGCTATATTGGAAAAAATTATATATATTATATAACACAGTTCTGTACCATAGTAAAAAAAAAAACCCTTATTGAAGTAGTTGAACTAAACTCAATGGCATTTGTTTTCTAAGATTTCTATTAGAATATAAAAAAATTAAGACACATTCCCAAAGTAAATGAAGAGACTATGGTGACAGCACAGAGATGCAATATAGAAGAAACAAAAGAAAAATATTCTTAAGGGAATAGTGAAAGAAGAACCCAAATTCAAGCAAAAAATAGCCAGGGCTAAAAGCAAGCGAGACTTTCTATGATTCTATACAGAAGTAAGCAAAGGTTAAATACTACTGGCTTTGCCAATACACACTGATGTAATGCTCTAGAATACTCTTTAGGCCCTAACTGGTAAAAGTTGGGTTAAGAAGTATGGTTACGTTTTATTGTTTTTTTACAGATTTTTCAGCATTGATAAAACAGCTCCCTCATTTATCAAGTCTACAGGTGAGCATCAGACAGAAGAGAAACTCTTGTAGTCACTTCTGTTTACATCTTTGTTCCATACACCACTATTTATAAATAAGTTCAGCCAAGACATGGATGATGCCCTCAGAATGAATAAAGCTATCTCATAAATTTCCACAAAACACTACTTTAGTTCATCTATTGTGTTTTGATAGGTTGTCTTAGTAAATGTGAAAGGAGGAGAGGAATTAATTTATGCCATTATTTAAGGGCCAGACATGATCATGGATGGACACGCACTCACTTTCATGCACTGACAGCATATAACACACCAAAATCCACGGAGAACAGTGGAAAACAACTTCACGTGAAGCTGGCAGACATGTTTAGAGTACAGCAAAGCCTTCATGCCTCCTGACATGGTTACGCAGGTGTTCTGCAAAAGGCATCTTCTGTCAGCTCTAGGGTTTTTTGTACTTAGAACTTGCTCGCTCATAAAAACTCCAGCGCTGTGCTCCCAAGTTTCTGGTTTGTTTTACGAACACACACTTTTAGAAATTATCTAAGTTTGTCTTTTACATTGTTAGTAGTCTGTCTCCATAATGGGGGGAAAAAAGAAAAAGAAAAATCAATGTGCTATTACCCTGTCAACCTACCCTTGGAAGAATTCTTTGAACATCAATGCTTAAGTAGAAAAAATGTATGCATTAGCATCACTAAGCACACTAATTTTTTTGCTTTAACATAAAATAGAAAGTAGATGCAAGAACTGATTTATTGTAAGAAGCAAGGGCTCAGGGCAAAAGCAGAAAGATAAATCAGTAAACATGTGTCCCAAAACAACATTTCACAATGCAGAAGGTACACCATTAACAAAAACCAACCTCCAAAAAATATTTAGTGTGATTCACAGTGAACCAAATTTGAGGGCAATGCCCTCAGATGCTTTGCAAAGAAGTTCAGTTTAAACTATCCTTCCTATTGAAGCATCCAAAAAAACATGTATGCAATCCTGAAATCATAAAATGCACCACAGTTATTTACATATATTGGGATGTTTGAATCATACAGCTCATATGACGTGTACAAACAGAACCCACAACACGGATGACTGTGATGATTTCCCAATGTCTCAATTACTTATACCAGAGTTGTTGAAAAGATTCTGAAGAGTTCAATATATATTTAGGAAAGCACACAGCCACTGAGTGGAATGATATGAATTTACAGCTGTTAATAGAAGTTTCATTTGGACAATTGGTCAATACGAGGTTCAAGTAAACACTGTTGCTTACTGCTTTAGAAGGTGTGAACAAATGACATTTACTTTGTAGGCAGCATGGACTATGTAACTGGTATAAATTGGTCTTCGAGAGCCAGCAACTGCAATATCTCATTCATCAGTGTATTTACAATTGTGAGCTGGAATTTCAATTACAGAACAAAAAATCTATTACCAATTTGAGTCATGAGTAAAAAACCCTTCTCTTTACCTCTCCAGCAGTTAATTCTCTCAAATTATTTTAGAAACAAACTATCAAGAGGAATGAGTCTAACACCACTCAGTTTGGCTAAAATAAACAGAACAATCACTGTATCTGCTAACATACTGCTACAAAACTGTAAACCTATTTAAAAAAAAAAATTACTACCTATTAGGACACTCTGCTTTAAAGGGTCAACTTTAGCAGGGCACCTTTTGAAAACAACAAAAACAAGTCATAGATATTATTGCATTGTTATTTTCATAATCAGTTTTGAATATAATTATCTCTGGAGACGAGATTCAATAAAATGCTCCCATAAGTAGCTTTTAGTTTTATTTTACTTTTTGAGAAAACTAAACTTTGGAAGTACAGCAGATACGCTGTTAAACAAGGCACACTTTTATTGTACATAAACTAGAAGATGCATCGTCTCAGGCTGCTGTTATTATTCACATTATTCACTGACATATATGAACAATACATCAGATGCCTGGAAACAAAGTATACTGTTCACAAAGAGTTTCACATAAAAAGATTAAAGTGATGTCAACCAACAAATACTCAACTCTCCAATCCTGATTTTTTCAGATATTCCTTACGCATTAGCTTTCTGCAATATATGTTTAACAGGATATCTTTTATATCACCATGGCAGGAAAATAGGAAAAAATACTGCTGTAAAGCCAAGGAAAGATCTGATACAATGGTGACACTAAGTGTAGGTTTCACTTACACTGAGGTATTAAAGAGAGAAGTAGAACTGTATTTAGATACACTACTTACCCGTGTGAAGGTACCCTCAAAACTGTGGATATCCAGCTGTGGCTTCTGAGCATAAACATAAGCATTGATTGAAAAGAGATCCTGTAAAACAGATAAATCTACTTACTATTACTTAAACCTAAATATAATTATGTATTTGAAGACCTGGTGAGGATTCCAGTTTATGACCCCCACCAACCCACCCGAAACTAAGGTCACACAACTTTTACCCAACTAAGAAACATGGTGTTTTTTCCAGTACATCTTGCTATAGAGGAATCAGATTCAAGCTGATATTCTATATGTGTTGATAGTACAAACACTAAACTGTTTTACATTTATAACACAAGTTAGCTATTTTATCTACTTCATTTTCCTTTAACAGCCCAATTTTAATTAATAATAGTGTAATCTTAAAATATTTTCCAGATATTTGTTCTTTTAAAGATAAAGTGGGGGAGGGAGAAGGGTTGGTTTGTTTGTTCGTTGGGTTTTTTTAATGAAACTGGAAAAAAATACCTTTCCAGCAGGGACAAAGCCAACTGAGTACAAGAGGAAACAATGAAATTGATTCGAGTCCTCTTGAATGCTCTAGCACCTCTGTGAAAGCCTCATGAGAAAACCCCGTCAGCTTCAGGAAAGCCTGGCTACATCGACAGGATTACTCAAATGTTTAAAGTCAGGTATACACCAAAACTAGTCTGATAAAATTTGGTCTAATGTATGTGGTACCAGTACTCATGACAGCAAACGATCCACAAATGTTCCTACCCTAAAACTAAGAAGAATATCCTAAGATACTATTCTATAAATAGATGGCAGTATAGCATAAACAAAAGAAAAAAAATCTGATAAATCTCATGATTGTTAGATCTTAAGAGTTGTCCCTAGAGGCCCAGGGAGGTTCACCTCAACATTCTGAAACAACTATTTCACCAGATAATTGTTCTAAAACATCCACCTTCCACAGAAAGAATACTACAGACTAAAACCCTGATACAATGGACTTTTTTCAATCAGAAAAGCAAACTTTTGCTGCTTTTTAGATGGTCAGGACCAACAGCAACCAAGAGATTTCAAAAGGACTTGACCGTTCATGCATAGATCCACAACAACCCAATTTCTACTCTGGAGAGGAGCAGATGCTTGATACCAAGTACCAGTAGATCTAAGAATTCTAACCTCTGATCAAATTCAAGGTTGTACCTTCCCACTGTATGTAGCACCTAATTATTTGGGTTATCTCCATCCTTCATTACTAGATGAATCTTGCAAAAGGCTAATCAAACACTATCTCTGGGGACCAAATTACACGGGTACAATACACGGGTTCATGCTAGCTAGAATGTGCTGCCTTCAAAAGCAGAATTAATTTCACAGCCTCTTTCATGGACATATAACCATACCTTGGGCCAAATGATACTTTTAAAAATAGGCCATTAATTTTTTCCCATAATTTTGAATGTAAGAATATTTGTTTCACAATTTGAACTGTACAAAAATTAACTAAAGGTGCAATTGTCTACCCGTGTTAATGTCTTAAAGCCCAACATGTTTATGTCCTTTAGTGTCTCCAATACAATGGCTAGATTGATGAATATAACTATTTTTTTTGCTTTTCCTTATCAAAATGAATGTTTTCTTAATATCTAATGTACATTTATGAAACATGTTTGACTTCAGTTTAAAAATGTGTAGCTCTATAAATAATGAATTTATATTTATATTCTGCAGACAAGAAATCTCTCATAGCTTGCAAAAAACACACACACTTTATATTTCATATGCTTTTAAAAACATGAATGAAATCTGAACATTGAACCTCACAGATTATCTTTATCTTAAACCACTAGGCATTTATTGAAGTCTTTCACACGAAGTTCATTCATTGCATCCTTGTTCTTCCAACCTACTTTCAACGCGTTCACGAGAAATAATTCATATGAAACTAATACACATGTGGTGTCCTATATCTTCATCATTCACTTCTTTCCAATCTGTTATCACCTACAATTTAGCTAATCCAAGCTATTATGTGCTTTATTATGCAAAGAAAAATAAAGAGTCTCTTAGTAGTGGATAGCACAGAAGAAAACTAATACCACACACATACTCGTACACACAATAAAAACTGCTAGTGAAATGCGTCAACTTCTCTCTTTTCAAAGAACACCTTAGTGGGAAGCAAAATTAAAGAAAGTAGAAATATACACCTTTTAAAAGTGAATTGGCATTTGTACAGTAATATATTTTTCTGGTTTCTAATCTTTCTATTTTTTTCTATTGTGATGTTGTGCTTTGTTACATTTCAAATGTAAAAATTTCTATCTACCATACTCCTTTGGTGTCTTTTTATGTTTTAGTTCCCCTTCTGTATTTCTGATTCAACACCTAAATTTTAGTGTTTTCCTTTTTTGTCTTTTTGAATTTCAGCTCTGAAACAAACTTACTAATCTTTGTGAAAAACTGAGATCTGCACATCCCCTGTGCATTATTGGCATTACTCTGAAATGCTACAAGGTAGGAGGACTGGCATAGTATTCCAGAGGTGTGTGGGTTTTTCTTTCTAAAACTAAAAAAACCTATGCTCTGGGGGAAATCTAGGGTGTTAGCCCATTGGCATTTCATTCATGAGTACCAGAAAGACATAAAAACATATTACTTGTGCTCAGTAGATTTCTGAAGTACTTTTTTCATTATTAGGGTAAAGAAAAGAGTTAAAAGATTCTTATTTTCTGTAGCCAAGTGTTCTGTACTGCAAATGGACACCATTCTCAGGACACAAAAATACAGTAGTTTTATAATACGAGGCAAAGAAAGAAAAACTTCAAGAATGATACAGTTACAGAAGACAACTTTTCTGTGAACTCCATTCAACAACCAGCAAAGGTTACTCTAATACAAAGATGTTTCTTCACCAAGTGCTGCTTTTCCAGTATGGAAGCTGTGCATTTCTCCTCTCAATGTCTTGAAAGAAGTCGTGAGCATGACTTTAACAAGGAGACATCAAGATTTGTAAGCAACAGTATATGTAAATATAATTTCTGTTCGTTAGGCAAGAAAAATTTACCTTGTCAGGTTATGTCACTGCTTATCCTTATATAAAAGCAGGGGAAAGGGAAATTAAGGGAAATTAATCCTTAAACAAAGGATTTGATTCTATTATTTTTATAAAAAGCAACTACTTTTTATTAATTATTCCACTAATGGGGGATTTGTGAAATCAGTAGACTTATTTTCATACTAATACATTGAACTGCTGATTCACTTAAACCAAGTATTTGTACTGATACCTTCAATGGAAACAGCATTCTACATCTAAAACTACATCACTTTTAGGATGCAAATAAGGGCAAATGACCTCAGTTATTTTCTTACTCAAGACAAAAAAACATGTTTGGGTGAGGATTGTAACAATTCTAGATTAAAAAAACTACATGAAAGACTTGAATCTCAAGTAAAAAATCATTCTTATATAACAGTAGATGAGATTTTTCTTCAAAAATTGATATGCATTTAATTATCTCATATTTGAAAATAATAATTGAGAAGAATGCATTTCATCCTTCTATACTGCAAGTCAGAAAATGACTTTGTGATGGTACAATAATCAAAATGTTCTCTTTTGCATTTCACAATTTAAAAATCACCACAGTTATCAATAACATAGAAAAATCTCCTCTATTAGGTCAAGGGCAACATTTGTTCACCTTACTTAAAGATCATTAAAATACATTCTTAATCATAACATGTAGTTCATTACAAATAAAATTGCCTTTGGTTCAATAAAACTAATTAAATGTAAATGGTATTGTTTACTGCTGTATGGATCTTCTGATATAAATCAGCAAGTCACCATATATTTAAAATTACAGTGACCTCACTGCTGTTAATAAATATAGCTGATCACACAAGCTACAGAAGAATGCCTCAGAACTCGTGTATCGCCAGAACTGTCCCACCTATAACTATGAAACTGCAAGAAACCTAATCTAGGTGTTATCATATTTGCTGCTCAGCCATCATGAAGTGACTTGCTGAAATTTTAATTCTCTGCTCACATTAAGTGCTTTAGAAAGACAACAAAATCTGTACTGATCGTCTTGGTGGTGTCATCTGTTCTTTAAGAAAAGCTCTGAAGGCCTGCAGGTTTGTTTGCTTTGGGTGTCACAGTGGGTAGGATTATAGTGCTGCTCTGTTGACATGGCCGACCGCTCATGCCAACACAAGATATTCACTCTCCTCCCTGAAAGGAGGTTGTAGCGAGGTGGGGGTCAGTCTCTTCTCCCAGGTAACAAGTGACAGGAGCAGAGGAAATGCCCCCAAGTTGCTCCAGGGAGGTTTAGACAAGATCTTAGAAAAAAAATTCTTCACAGAAAGGGTGGTCAGGCATTGGAAAAGGCTGTCCAGGGAAGTGGTGGAATCACCATCCCCAGAAGTGTTCAAAAAGCATGCATATGTGGCACTTGGGGACACGGTTTAGTAGTGAACACAGTGGAGCTGTTCACTAGATTCAACAATCTTAGAGGTCTTTTCCAACTTTAATGACTATGCTTCTACACCTAAAGAAATCAAAATGAGGGACAATTACAGCGAGTATATTCTATCCAACACAAAAGCTAACTGTTCATAGTCTATTTTATGCTCAATTTGCATAAATTATATTTTTTAATTATTAAAAATATATTTCAATATGGAAGTATGAGCTGTGAGTCTCAGCTTTGAAAGCGCATCACACACATGTGGAGGAGCCACTGTAGAGAAGCCACTGTGGCAGGCATGTGTGACGAGTCTCTGTAATAAAGTGATCCATCCGGTAACACCCCGAAACGTCAGCCCAGGGGCAGAGAGGGCAGAGCCGCAGGGACTGCGCCCCGCTGTTCAGGTTGGCACGGGTTCTGCCTGGGAGAAGCAGCCGGGTGCTGGCTCATCACATGCCCATAGGGATTTAACCTTGGGAGCCGGGGATTGTGCCGCCGTGCCGAAGTCCCGCAGCGAGCTGGGAGAGCCGGGTGCCGGCGCGGAGGCGGCAGGGGCGGCCCGGGCCCCGCGGCCTCAGGGCCGGGTTTGGAGCGGGCGGGAGCGGCGGGAGCGCCGAGCGCCCCACCGCTGCTCCGGGCACGCAGCGGCACTCGGGCCGCGCTGCCTGACACCGCAGCTGGACGGGTGGCTGCGCGATCCGCCTGGCATGCTGTACGGGAAAGGAACCCAACCGTGTAACTATAAAGAAATAATTGTGCACACTGCATTTTGACTTCCCGTAGGGCCCACATACAAATATAGCTAATGACTATTACAAAGCACAAAAATTAGGCTTACAGTAAAATAATTTCATAATGCTATTTTTTGTTAGTTTGATATTCATAGCTTGCTTAGACCTCCGGACCAATCTCTGAAGTTGTCTATCCATGGAGTTTCTTTACATGACTGACATTCCTGCATATCGCTGTCATTTGAATAAAGGTAAAAGTGTCTTTGCAGAAATCTATGAATTACCAATGTGCTTTTCCACAGGAATGGAAATAGTATTCTGCGATAGACACTGAGCATCGTTTTCTGTGACGGATATGAGAATCCCTTAAAAACCATTTACATTTGGGTGCATTAGGCTACCACTCCACCGGAGTAAGTCACAGACAGACGGGGCTTAGGAGTGAAGCAGATATATGACCGGAGCACTGCAAACAGTCTAAGACTTGCTGGGAGCAGCCATTTAAAATGAGCTCAGTAAAGAACCACAAAGTATAAGTGGTTTGACCAAACCCCATACTACAGAAATTTTGAAGTAGTTTAGTTTAGTTGGCAGGAAGTATTACACCCAGCGTCAGTTACTTCAGGATGAAATGTCAGCTTAATGCAGACAAAGCCTTGTCTAGCATGGGTAAGCACCAATAACTGAGTGGTGTGAGAAAGGGCCGAGGCACATCAACTGCTTGGTGGCTTTTATACGCTGCTGGTAGCCAGGAAAGGTGTGTTAAGTGGAAGCAGCTCCTGATTAACTGCACTTATGATACAACTCAGGTTATCACCTACAGCTCAAGAGGCAGAGTATAGAGATCTTGCAAGAAGCCCAGATCAGTTAGAGTGAGGTTAACAGCCCTAAGTGGAAACAACTAAGGAAGAAATGTACAACTATAGTGTACAGTTGACTCCTCTATATTGTTTCCAAGATGCACAAATAATTTCTTGGTGATATCTTGCCTTCCCTCCCCTTCACACCCAAAACAACCACCACCTGAAGTGAACCTTCACGTGTTCAGGAAGATGAGACTGCACGTTCCACCATTCAAATGCAGACATCCCAACTTCAACCACTTCTCATTTACCAGTCTAAAAAAGTACAATCATTTAGTTCTCCAAATCATACTGCACAGATTTAACCATAATTTTGTATTATCTCCATAGATGCTCAATGCTTTATTTGTCAAGTCTATAGATAATTGATTTTTATTTTTTTTAAACAAAGAACATAATATAAAAATTACTGTACAAAAACTTCATGCTCCACCTAACACAAAAGCTAGAAAGCTAATTCCATACTTTCTTCCTAACAAGAAGGGAAAAACTTCAAACATGGATTTAGATTTTTTAGGGGAAAAAAAGTTAATGCAAAAGTTTTTTTCTTTTCCAAAGCACAGTGCAGAGAAGCCTTTGCATTGTAACCTTCTACAGATTTCATCAGCCTCAGTACATCAAAATGTCTCATCTCAGAACATCAAAATTATAACCAGCAAATAAAACTCTGAGGCAGTGCTTTGCACATTATTTGCAACTGTGGTCAGTGATGTTTTCAAAAAAAGGGACAAACAAAACATAACAGCTAAATTGAACACAAGAGTAACTGTTGGAAAAGAACTACTAAATTAAAAAAAAAAAACNAAAAAAAAAAAAAAAAAAAAAAAACAAACAAAGAAAGATAGAAAATTGACTGTATTTTAGTCAAACACATTGCATCTGTCCCAAATTTGGATATGATTTTCTTTTAATGAGAAAACAAGAGAAGGCCATGACTAAATGTTAAAAACTACAAGAGAAGCATTATTACAAATACTAAATTAAACTGCAGGTTAGAGAATATTTGTTAAAGTCTGTTCTTGCACCAGAACTCATGACTTGAAGCCTGACTTGGCATCTCTGTCTGGCATGACCAATCTTTGGTTCCAAACCTTGTTCTCAATCCTCTAAAGTGCAATGTAACTACTTTTTCCTTCTCCTGTCACTTGTGAAACCAATAGTCAGAGAATATGAACACAGGAAAAAACCTCTCCTTTTTGTTAATATGAGTGTGGCAGCAGCACTATTTCTCGAAGTGTAACTGCAGAAGACCTGCTAAGATCTGGCAGATAATCCAACACTTTTTCTGTTGAGATGGAATATAAACAGTCCACTTAAGATATATTTGCATTTCATAAAACACCTAAAAGATTAAGTGTCAAAATACCAGAAATTCTGTAGAGGTAAATTTCTACAAGCTTGTCACTTGGATATGTTTTCAAAGGAGGTCTTCTAATACCAAGCCAACTTGCCGGTATAACAGGAAGCTTTCCCAGTACAAGGGAAACAATTCAGCTTCTTGTAAAGGAGACATTTATACAATTTTACATTTGCTTTTGTAGGTATGTGTCTGTTTTGGATGTGTATATATACACGCACACACACCTGTGTCCCTTTTCATGATTTTAGATTTACTTGTGACACAACACATGTATGCACTCAGAAAATACCCACATTCAGGCCAGTCTTAGAGAGCCCTGCTTGCAAGAACCTGCCCATTGCACCTAGTCAGACCAGAAATAATGTTGACAACAAAAAGCACTTCACCTTCCAGAAACAGACTATTGTTTCCCAAGCTCACAAGTAAGTGATTAAAGCAATGGTTCCTGAGAAAAGAATAGTTTGCACTTGCAGTCTAATACATGGTTGAAAACACTGTAACTGTGATTTGCTTCTGGAGAGTGTGAATCTCAGTGCGGAGAACAACAAGAACCACTAGGTTAAAAGATAAAAATCCAATTCTGACTCAGTTTCTTTTCAATGAAAAACCAGGAATATTTGTGTAACCAACTTCTTGTTCAGCATCCAGTGGAATATCTGTGCCTTATTTATTGTAAAAACTAAGGCTCAGGTAACAGGTATTTTTCAATACTTACAGTAACTGTAACAATCTTTGAGATAACACATATATATGCACACATAGAAGATAACTTAAAAGCAAAGAGAATGCTTACCCCCAAAGCTGGCAATCTTTGTGTGCAACTGACAGCAACCTTCAGTTTCCAGTCTGTTTCTCCATCCAGCTGGTCAGTTCGAATGAAACATGAACCTTGAAGTTACAGAGACAGCAAACTATTATTTTAATTTTAAAAATTCAGTTTGGGTTAAAACATTTAGAAGAGTGAAAAACAACACAATTTACAACCATTTTTAAATAAGTGTTCAACATACAAAAGGATTTGCATTTTGCAGTGTCTGTGTGCTTTCTTCCAGGAATGCTTTAGATATCACACAATTGCACATTTTTTTCCAGTGACATTAACAATGTCTGTTTATGAATGGAGGTAACTTTTATTTCACAGGTTTCTTCAGAGTTTCTAAAACAGGTTTTCAAATGTTATCATCATGAGACAGAACTTCAACTGGAGTTGAAAAAGGTTTAGTTTTATTTCTTCACACAATTCTGTCACTTGTACAATTCCAACACAACAGAATAATTAACTGAAGCCTGTGATTTTTTTCTTCTTGCTGGTATGACATCACAAACTTTCATTGCTTACTGCCTCCTGGCTTCTCTGAAAAAAAAATTTAAATAAATCCTTAACATGGACAGCATTCAAAATAACAGGGGTCTGAATGTATTATACTTAAAAGAAGCAATTTTGAATCATCTGCAACTATCAGTGATCCAAGACTAAAGAAATCTGTCAACACATGCAAAGTACTTAAGATATGAGGGAAGCTCAAGATACAGACTGATATACACTGAAGAGAATCAGTGTGCTGTACAGACAGAGGACCAGTATTGAAGGAACAGAAAACTGAGACCACTGCAGAGCCTCCTCTCACCCCTATAACTAGTCCAATGGATATCGTCAAGTCTGGAGTATTACATATATTACCAACGCAAGATGCAAAAAAGACCACACACAAACATTGCAAATCTATTAAAAAATACAAAATTAACTACCATTACATCAAGCTTGAAGCCTTTTAAAAAGGTGGTAAAATTTTAGCAACACTTCACAATTGCTACACTAGAGAAGCCTTAAATACTTCTGAAGTATATGCTGTGTATTCTGAAGTAGTAATTACAATTTCCTTTATACTACAGGTAAACAACTGTATGCACTATGGTTACTGGGTGCTACGGGTGTGTAGAGAATAGATTTTACAAGTTACTCATAAATTTAAAAAGAGATGTATATAAACACACCCATATTTCCTTCTGTATTTCAACCAATCCAATAAAAAGTAACAAAGTAGTTTTACCCCTAGAAGTGATGTGGTAGCAATTAAGTGGAAGGAAACACTGCAAAGGAGTTTATCCAGATTTGAGTTTTATTACAGATAAGAAGAGTCTGCTAGAATGTGTCAAGGCAATATGTCCAGAAAGGGTACCCACCAGTGAACATAAATTAAGAGAGAGATTATTCTTTAGGACACATGGACCCTGGTGTAAGTAAAGTCTAACAGAACCCAATGGCTTATCCCTGAAAGCCTGCAAATTAAGCAGTTTCATGAGCTAACCATCTGAAAGGGCATGCATGAGAGAGAAGTCACCTGAAATTGTATCTGACTAAAAGATGGTGTTTTTGCAAACAGACTTGAAAGAATCTTACAAGCTTTCATGTAACAGCTATATTTATATTAAGTTCATTGTAAATAAACAAACCTTTAAATGTTGATATAGACAGCTCCAGAGAAAACAGTATCACAGCTAAATTTCACCCAAAGATCAGAGATGAAAGCTACAAAGCTGTGTCTGAAGTTCTTGAAAAGCTGATTTTAAATTCTTAACAGAATTCTTTATGGATTTTCTTCTAAAAATAAAATACTATAAAGCACTTTTTGAAGAGTCAGTGACATCTATTGCTTTATAACTGAGTGTGAAGTACCTAGGAACACCTAGAAATATCTCGTTATCACGGCACTTTCTGTCCATGGCATAGATGAGCCTACTCTCCATCACACTTTTCCTGTACAAGACATTTCATGGTTCTCTTTACCCTTGCTGTCAATGGTTGCTCTCTTGCATCAATTTCACTTAGAATTATACTATAGATCAATGCAGTTCAAGACCAGTGTGGCTGCTGTGAATGGTTGACTGCACATATATTCATTTAATAGAGCTCACACTATGACATGTATTGGCCAGCTGCATTTCCTCTTCACTTCAGCGGTTAATTTCATCAATAACTTATCTCATAGCCTGTTTCCCTTCTATCCAGAAAAAGGGACTGCTTTCTGCCAAGTCAGCTCTCAATAGTGATCACAAAAGCAAAACCGAAACAATACAATTCTCTTCTCTACCTCAAATATTGCAGTAGATTTGACTAAGTAATCTCACTTATTCTCTGAAGTAACCTGTCTTAACTAAGCTATAAACATGGAAGATTAAATATGTAATTAGAAAGTATAACAACAAGTCTTCACCCCTACCAAAAGCCTTGAATTTTTGTAAAACTAAATATTCCCCACTGTGTATTGTGTGGAAGTCACACGTACTTTACCTTTTAGAAGTATTTGAGTCAGCAGTACATAAAATTTCTAAAAATCAGAGTCTTTTGAAAAAAAAAAGTATTTTCATTTTTTCATTTTAAAATGCTTGGAAGCATTGCACCCTCCTCCCCCAAATACAAAATTAAAACCAAAAAAACCCCACAAAAAAGTTGTAAAATTCGTGTTACATACTTCAGCAGAATGCTTTAGGTCAGTGTTAAAAATCTCTTATATTTCTAACCTGAATATTTTTGCCAGAAAAACCAGAAATCCCCAAATGATCTATTCATGTCAGGATTTGCTGTTCCTCCTGAATGCAGAAATAACTCTTGAGCCTGACAATTATTTTACAGCACAAAAAGAGTGAAATTTTTTAACATTTGTGCTACTTTAAGGAAATGCCATTAAGCATTTTAAGTATTTACCGATCAAAAGTAGCTGTTTACAAAAAAAAAAAACCAACAAAAACTAAAAAAGAAAAAGAAAAATTTAATTACACACTGAACATGAGAAATTTTCATAAGGCTACATATAAAAAAATGCACAAAATTAAAGCTTTTACTTTTATACAGTGAAGCACTCAGATACTCATTTCCCATAACTATACAGTTGTTCAAAATTAGTAGACAAAGGTGTACATTGTGAACATCTGACTTATTTCCATCATTCAAGTGAAAAATTTGGAATTATCTGAATTAGAATTTAAGATTGAATCAAGGAAATTACACTGGGCCTATATAGCTTAATCATTAATCAAAAGTGCTGCAAACTTCATGAGCACATTTAAACTACTTTACAAATATGCAGTATTTATTTAGCCTAATCAGTTGAACACAGGCAGAAATCAATGTAGAGCAAGTGCATGCAAGGTGCTGCCCAAGTAGCAACTAAACTGATTTTTGAAACCATTTCAGTTGAAACTTTGAAACTTGAATGTTTAGGAAAGTCCTGGGACTACAATTCTGTTTCGGTGGTTTAGCAAGAGCTCAATCATTTGAGTCCTGTAAAGAGTTTACCCTAAGATTGCTTTTCCATGGAAAAACCACACCTCAATACAAAGTATGAAAATAATTTTAAGAACTTGAAATAACTATGTAACTTCATGTTGTAAGGATATATTGATAATAACTGACAGACTTCTTACTTAAGTTTATTTGAGATATTATGGATAAAAATATATTTTTAAAAGCTATTTTATGTGCTAGTAGAATATTGAAGAAAAATAATGTTTATTTCAGTAGCTTTTATGGTGTTTTGAAATAGAGATAAAAAAAGTTCATCTATGATGGCACTAATCTAGGGCCATGATATGCCTGGCCTAGCTTTGTCAAACGAAGGTAGCGTTGATACAGAGTAAGCAGGAAGAATTCTACTTACTCAGTGTGTGCTGGACTTAAGGCTTCAGTCAGAACATACCTGAAGGACATGTCCATGTCAAATGCTTCTGGGAATGGTGTACATGTGCACATGCACCAGTGACCTACCTGCCTCTGGGAATCCTGATTAAAAGGGCCCTGACCAAATTTTTCAAACTAAATACAGGTCATCCTTTGAGAAAGCTGGTTATATTCTCACCTTAAAAAAAAAGTGCAGGAGAGAAAAAAAAAAGGGGAAAAAAATTCTTCCCACAAACCAGAAAGGGAAGCCTCTTAATCAAGTAAAACACAATTATATCATAAGTTTTCTCTTAACTAATACTATGCATCATCATCAGATAGCCTAATCTAGATTTATTTTTTACTACTGACCTTGCTAATCATATTTCATGTATTAATTTCTTTATATGTGGATATCTTTAAATTCCTGAAATGATAGTAACGTATATGAACTTGTGCTACTATCAAGCACTTAAATTTTATTTTTATATACATACTCCAGAGTACTAAATACAGTTTTTAAAATAGGCTTCTGGAAACAAGTTATTACTTGGGATGTTACATATTTTCTTAAATGTATTCTAGTTTCTGGGGTTTATTAAGAAAGTCACTCAGAAAACAAAATTTGCTGTGTATTAATTAAATTATTTGTTCCTATTTTATTTGACTGGGAAATGTTGTTGTTTCTGTTAAGCATAAAGATGGATAATTTCTCCTTAAAACAATTAGCTTAATATTCAGCCTGTTTAACAAATAGATTTTATAGAAAGTGTATTTAATACAAGAAATCCAAAATAGCAGTATTGACAGACCAAGAGCAATTACTTTGCAAAAGGAAAATAATTTATTCTATGCAAAATTGCTTCACCTGATTTTAATGGAAAGCTGTAATGAAAAAAAAAAATTATGTCATCTTAATTACATTAAGATTTAATATTTGAAATATGTGTAGAAAGCAAATCTCAACTGCCCTAGAAAGCTGATTTCATTTGCTGTAGAATCAAAACTGTGTTATTTGTAGCATCTCCTGTGTTACATTACATACATTCCTGCATATCACAGACATTTTTCTTTCAGAGATGCTTTAGGCAAAGACTGTTCTGTTGTATACTACTAAACTTTTACTTAGTAGCCTAGCAGTGCCCTTAAATAACCAGGGAGATACAGAATATCCTACCAGTTATACAAGTACGACCTAATGTTCTTTGTTAAGCAGGAATACTCTTGAATAAACCTAGCCTGCATAATTGAATCCAAATACCTCCAAATGCATGCATCAACTCATGGAAATTCCGTGCAAATCAGACTCTAAAAGTGCCAAGCAAAAACTTCAGGTAGAGTGGCATGATGAAAAGAAAGAGCTTCCTCCCTGCTTCCTTCTTGATCATGAAGTCTACCGGCTTTGTTTTTACAAAGAGAAGGTTGGAAAATATGTTAATACTTAAAGCTAAAATATACTAAAACTTGCTTTCCAGGACTGGCCATGTTTCTTGACAAACAGCACCATGAAAACTTAAGATCATTTTCTTGACATAACAAACTAAACTATCTAACCTGTCCTGTACCCAAACTTAATTTTCACTTCCCAGCTTCCTAGCCTGGAAGAAGGGTCTGAAAAACAGTTCTAAGTCATGAGATGAGACACAAGAGGATTCTCAATTCAGGAAAAAAAAACCCTAAGGAATAACTCATTCTGACTAGCATTAAAAAGCGACAAACTAAATGACACATTATAAAAGGAGTTCCACACTTCTATCCTTCACGTTTTCTGCTCCTGCTTTGAGCAATCACTTAGAGCAGATGTTGTCTTTGATGACACCTTTTTAATCAGCATTTTACAAGTGAAATTATTTTTTAAAATATTTCCATTTTTAGATTTCACAAGTACATTCAAATCCCTTTGACAGTCTTACCAGTCAACCCACACATGGTATTTGTTACAAACACCAGTGTACACAGTGAAGAATAGTGTATAAGAAGTTAATCAACACAGAAGTTCTGAAAACTGTGTTTAAGGTTCTCAGAAAACATTAAAATTAACAGATTTCTGCTTGGAAATTTTTGCCGATTATCAGCAAGCTTAAAAAGTTGACTTGTCAATAAGCACTAAAGTAAACTTATAGGTATAATTCAAATACATCACAGCACAGATTTTAATGTTATACTGCGATGAAGATGCATCGGAGGGAAGCAACTATAATTTAGTTGTATATAGAATATGTATAGGAATATGCATCTTTTACAAGAATATTAAAGATCAGGCACCCCAATCTTGAAAAGGTATCGTTTTTTCTGCATAAATGCAGGGTTGAATTCCACACTCCATTACAGATATTGTCATAAAGTAACCCTAGAATGTGTGCACCTAAATAAGTAAAAAAAAAAAAAAAATCATAAAAGTAAATTACATTTACTTTCTGTAACATGTAACTGATAAGAATTCCTGTCAGTTATTCTTAAACAGAGATAATGCTAAACCATCACTGCATGTCTGGGTTCTTCTCTGTCAAATCTAAATAAATAAAATTATGTCTGCCTTCTCTCTCAGGAGCTGTATCCAATGAATTTTTTACAAATGAGAACAACAGCTACAACTAATGCCTTTCAAGCCTCAGCAAAACTGAATTATTAAATCTATCTGCCTATATCCTATTACAGCCTACTTATGAATACTTGATTTTATTTTGTATAATTGACAACAGTTGTCAGGAAAGGAAGATTTTAACGGCAATCAAATTAAGATGAACTGGTATAAGTGTCAGAGTGAAGAGCTTGTGTCAAGTGTTGATGAATTAATTGATGGGTCAGCAGGAAACAGGGCACGTGGAACTGCGGTGTCATAAACAGCTTTATATTTTCTGGCAATATTAGCAGCCTTCCTGCTTTAAGTGAAAAACATTGAAAGAGATGGGTTACTAGAATGTACCCAGCAGAAGAAAACCAGACTTTGACTTTGCACACCTAACACCAGATCATTTACAAACAACTTAATTTTTAAATCACTTATATTACTTAAGTGACTATGTGCATGAAAATTTTACAGTGATGACAAGGTGAATAGCAGCACCAAGATGACATATTGGAGTACAGAGTTTCATTTACTACTATAACGAAAATCTTTCAATTATGATAGCTTCTAAGGAGGAACAAAACCACAAGACACCTGAAACATCCTAAACATTTAAGCTACATCACCATTCCAGAGGATGTACATTTATAGAAGACTGATTAAATTAGTTTAAAAGCATTAATTTGTCTGAAGACCAGTGAAGAACTGTGTGTACTTGAGATATTTGATCTGAATTAAGAAACCGATGAAGCAATTGATTAATTGGAATTTAAGCCATCAGTCACTGGATCCATCAACAGTTTCATTTACATTCTAAACAATCAGCTGATGGTCTTATAGGATACCATGTATTAATACACAGTCAATATGATACCCCTAAACTCATCACAGTTCCTTATTGACAAGAACTCAGACGTTTTTTAATCCAAGCTTGATCACATTGCATCTTTTTTGAATTGCAGTATTGATTCAGTACGCTTTAGGAATTTTTATCTCTATTAAAACATTATGGAATTCTCAGATATAGCAAACAATGTTCCAAGTTAAAAAAAAATCTACATTCCTATTCACATTCTCAAATTTTAGCTTACTGATTTATATTATTTTGAGATATACAGAAGGATACTCAAAATCATTAATCTTTTCCATTTAATAGGATTTGATGCACCACTTTGCTCCATTATTCTTCTGATGCATACTAGCGATCTCTTTTTGCAGAAACCCAGTGATACAGAAAAAAGATGGTGTGCATTATTTACATCTTCAGAGTAATGACTAAAGCAAAAAGTCTGCCATAGACAATGCTTAGAACACTGAAAAAATTCTCACTTTTCAGATAAAATAAGAATACTGACTAAACAGCTCCATGATTTGAGAGCTCTGACAGCACAGAGGAACTCACTGTCCCCATCAACCTCCCTAATGCACTTACATATTTCTAAAGACCAATATCACAAAAAATACATATACATCTCAAAGAAGGGTGCTTAGAGAAGACCTAAGGAGCATTCCCTCTTTTGATGAAAGCAGAGCTCGCAGAGGAGGTTGAGAAAAACGTATGGCCAAAGACACCAGAATCCACTGAGAGCACGTTTTGTCTCCAAGATTTTAGCAGCAGCAATAATAATCAACTTGAAGGACATTCCATTAACTAAATCAGGAGGAGCAGGAATAAAAGCCTTGGTATCTCATAAAGCTTAAACACAGAAAATTACAAGTTAAAGGAGTTTACAAAACCATTACATTACAATAGGCATGTGAAAAACAAGAGGATAAATTTTTAGTTAAAATTTAGCAGGGAAAAGCATATTCTCCTTTACTGTTTGGTAACCAGGAAGAAACAACAGACTCAGCTATGAAGATTTAACACTGGACTTCATTAATGCAAAAAGCAGAGGATTTATAATTTTTCCAATTTCTTTTTACTTGACAGACAGAGGAAGGCTGCATAAAGCTACATGGAAACCTTCAATCAGAACTGTAGCTGAAGTTAAATACTTGAGCTAAATTGCATTTAGCTTCATATATACCAAGAGCAGTGACAGCATGGCAACACGGGCCACAACACTTGCATGGAAAACCCAGTCCTCTCAGCTGGGTACTCTTTACAAGACAGGTTGCTCCAAGATAGGTTTTCTACTAGTGGAAAGAGAGCTGCTAGACTAAGGTAGTTCAAGTCTACGCAAGTTTCCACTCCAACTCGAGCCAGCCACACACCTCAAGCCCCACATGAAAGTCAGAATCAAATTAGCATGTGCAATACATCTTTCCTCATGAATGCATTAAGATAGATTTGAGGATCATTTCTAAATTTTTGGCGAGACAACTCTGAATCTACTGCAAGATTGCTCCTCATTAGACTTAATAATTAGAACTTTGTAGATTATGCACTTTTTCACAATAAAGATGGGGCCCACCAAGAGACTTGTTCCAATCACTTCAAAGAATCAAGGTAATACTAACACCTTGCCTAGTAGAGCCTTCAGGTAAGAGAAGAAAACAAAACCACCCCAAATTCAATAATCTAAACAAAGAAAAAGGAGACAATATCTTAAAAAAGCCCCAAACATAATGCATGGTATGACTCTTACGAACAGATACTTTACAGGCAACATATTATAAACTTCTACACACGGAATTCTTGAACCCTACTTTTGCAAGAGTGATTTTGGTTTCTTATTTTCAAAGCCTTTGACAACATACCAACCAGTCTATCAGTTCTTAATGTACATATAGTTTTTTGCCTGACTTGCCCTGTCTCTGGGGTCTGCTTTGATGATTCTCACCTTCAGTTTCTCCACACTGTTTCCCAAACTGGGGGAATTGTTTGGGATTTTGGGACATTCAGGCTGCTACTCTAGCAAAGCCACCAAATCACCTCAGATTTCCGGAAAAATGCATTATCACTGGCAAATAGGAATAAGCTAATCTATGCCTAACACAATACACAGTCTCCTTACAGATCAATTTTCTCAACTCTTACTGGTCTTTTTTTTAAATACAGAAAAAAAATTAAAATATTTCTTTGTTAATGCTTATTTTGCTGCAAATCTAATGAAACACATGTATTATAGTAGTCAGACAAGTATGCACAGAAAATAAAAGAAAATAATTAGGGAATGATATATATGATCATGTCTTCTAATAATATTTTACTGTGTAAGCTTACAGTTTTAATAGAGAAAGTATAATACTATTGGGAGCCTAATGCCTGCTGAGATCACCTCCTTCCACCACATAACATTCATACTATCTGACTATATCTTAAACAAGTAGCTGATCACATCAAATCACTATTACTCAGTGGCTTAAAGCAGATACCAAAACATTTCAAGCCTGAGTTAAATCAAATGCTAAAAACAGAATAGGAACTGAAGTAGAGAAACAGATTAAAGTAGTTTGGACAGATTGTTGGCAGCTACTCGTGCCCTGAAGATAAACTTTTATCTGGCCGTATGTGCAAAACTTAACTCTAGTCATTTATCATTCTCTATAGCAATAGATTTTCAAAGCATTTTAGTTTCCAGACAGGTAGGTTTTAGAACACTTGTTTTCTAAACATAATAGAAAATTCCAGAATGTGTGACAAATGCAACTCTTTCAGCCTTATTATTCTGCAGTAGCTGGTTTTATGAAGAAACAAAAAGTGACATCAGCTGCACAACAGAATTCCAAACTGACATTTTCTCCTCTGGTTTGATTTTCAAATATCTGAAGTTCCAGAACAAGCTGGGGCCCAGACAATTAAGTTATTTGTAGAACATTTACTCCTAACTGTCCAGAACAAATAGATAGTACTAGCATCACCTTTATTATATTTTTCCTTGCAGTGAGTTTGGAGTTTCATTCTTTGTCATGAATGTTCTACTAATACTTGCTTTTTAAGATCTACAAAACTAGATCTTTTAAACAAGTAAAATGTCTTAGGTGGGATAATGCTCTCTTTTTATATAGAAATGCTTAAGAACTCATCATTTTCGAAAAAACTTCTTTAATGAGCAGACTTTGTTTTAGATGGTGGATTCTGGAGTACGCCTTTACTGGTTAACTCACAGCTCCTTCCAACAGAAAATCAAGTTGTACGAATGATTACTTAAGTCTGTACTTGCATTGCAGAGTTTATGCCAGTTAAATGGTTAGCATTTAAAATAAAAATCACATCTGAGAGTTATATTGCTACAGAAATGAACTGCTACAAAGCCTCAAAATAAAAATTATTTTCCTGTTTTATTCCCACATTTTACTTATACCATTGTTGTTAAAGTAATTACAAGAATCCTGAAAACTCTTAACTACAAATTTTAATGCAAGTGAGATTACTCTTTTTGCTACAATTCTGAAAGTATAAACATGTTTGCAACTAGTATTTTATGCCTGAGTAAATATACCAGTTTTGAATAGTTTCATAAGTGGAATTCAAAACACTGATCTATGCAATGGGAAATGTCCAGGGGGACCTTGACAGGCTGGAGAAATGGGCTGACAAGCACGGACCAGAACAATGTAACACTGGCCTGAAAAATACCAGCTGTAGCAACTGTGCAACCCAAATTACCTTGCAAAGAATTAAAGGTTCTCCACAAAAGATTGTGAGAATTTTTAAATGATTTTCCATTTCCCTACTGCTTGCATTGCACAGCTGTAGCGGTAGACAAACAGTGTTTTGCAATGTCCACACCAGTAAATTATTATATACTGAATTTAAGGACAAACAGTAATAAAGTTGGTTTATAATAAAAACCTCTGCATGAGAGCATGCTTGACAGCAGTGGAACTGATCACCCACTGGGAGTTACTCTCTCCAGAGTATCACCTCTACAATTAAAAAAAAAAAAAA
>VWZT01000748.1:709429-719603 GCA_013397055.1 Pachycephala philippinensis
AAAAAAATCCCCCAGAAACCTCTTTTGTCAAACGCCCCTCAACCTCTAGCTTTTGAGAAGTCTACAGCAGCTGAGGTATTAAAATAAGTTTGTGACTTTATTTTACCAGCCTTCTAGATAAGCTTTTTTTTTTTCCCCACAAACTTTTACAAGTTTGTTAAAAGAGAAATATTTTAATGCAGCACTCTCTGAAAAAAAAAAAAAAATACTACTTTTCCAGAGGTAGTGGCTGTTACTCTACATGGAATCAAGTGTCTACCAAAGAATTTAACTTCATGCAGAAGACATGTGCTAGGTTCAAATACTCCGGTCAGGAAAGCTGAAACAGACCAGTAAAACCACTTCCTGTTCACCCTTTGGAAGTTCAGTTTCACCAGAAAAGGCTGAAGAGAAAATCCAGCTCTACTTTTCATACCATCCCAAAGCATTATCTGTGACAAAGAGGACCTCGGGAAAATAAGAAGGGTTTAACTAAGATTAAGCAATTCTTACCCCCCTAGAAAGCTACTAAGGAAAGTCAGTATCCTACCAGCACTGTGATTAGTCTGTCATGGGCCTAAGTAGTTAGCAGTAGTACAGAATAGAAACAATTCCTTGCACTCCTAGTGTCTGTGGAGCACATCAAAAGCCCTAAAGCTTTCTACCCCTTGGCTATTGCAGCTGCAGACTTAGGCAATTAGTCTCTTTAGCCCTAATTCCATGTACAATGCTATTCTGCCATGCCATCTT
The DNA here is from genome assembly GCA_013397055.1 of Pachycephala philippinensis. NCBI lineage: Eukaryota > Metazoa > Chordata > Aves > Passeriformes > Pachycephala > Pachycephala philippinensis. The sequence goes on from VWZT01000748.1 coordinate 710,159, forward strand.
TCTCCCAGTAACTTTCGACTTGAGGCCAATTTCAACCAAGTATGGCAGACCAATGATCTCAAAGTTAGGAACTTCCTTGAATTTTTGTGTAACATGAGAGGATGAAAGAGCCATATGAACAAAAGAAAAGCCAAGCTGCTAGCTCCAACAGTTATCTGTTCTAGGACCTAGCAAAAATTGATACCTAAAATCAACATTTGCTTAGCTCAGAACCAGCCACTGCATATGCCAGCTTTTCACCATGAATAATAAGAATCTGAGGTTACTAGAGGCATGTAAATAAAAAGGTTATCTGGAAAAAAGCTTCATTCATTCTTTTTTGAAACTTTGTAGTCACCCTATAAAGCTTGTGCTCCTCTCAGAATTTCACATTTGAAATTAAAAAGAGTACAAATATTCCAGAAACACAGAGTCTTACAAACACATGCACCAGATTTTCAGGAAGAACCAGACCCACTGCGTGTCAGAGCATGTGTTAGCACAGGAATACCTGACCTGGATGAGAAGCCAGTCACGGCACCAAGGCACAGCCAATGTGGAGTGCAAGGATTGTAGCTCAGAGGAGGAAAGAGTTTCTTTGAAACTTTTCTTGTGTTTTATACACACAGTATCTTTGATACTTCATTAATGAACTTATTAACACATGCTTCAGCTGGCTGTTTATGAGGACAATTATAAAGTTATATGATGATCTCTGGAATGCCCTGTCTAGCCTTTGATTTTTGATTGAGACAGCATATAGACATGTGAAATGCAGAGAACATGCCAAACAAATTAAAAATTATCCTGAAAGTTTTGTTAAGGGCCACTTAAGACCTAGTTTAATTTCAGCAAGGGAGCTTTGTGTTGGTGTAACAGAGATCTTGCCTACATTTGCGTAACCGCTTTACGCTAAGGTAGTCAGTTGTTTTTGGCATGCTGCCTGCTTATACAGAAAATGAAAATAACCTTTAAACCATCTTTTGCAGCCAGCTCAGCGTGAACATTTCCTTTCATTTGGTGGAAGACTGATAAATGGGACAAATCATACAAATTGCTTGTCACTTCTGCCATATATAATGAGTAAAACCAAGATTCAGCCATAAATAATCCCCTCCTACCTTTTCAAATACATAAAACTCCAGTATATTATTCTATACGGTTTTCATGTTTAATTTTTTTTATTATTTTTATTTATTTTGGAAGTCAATGAAAATCATTTGGAAACCTCTGTTATACAGGGAGCCTGACAGCAGCAAAGAATTCACATTTGAGGAGTGATTTCCACCTGCTCCATCCCCCTGGGAAGTAATCCTAACTCAAAATACGAACAGCCACATAGCCGCCTCCTTTCATGAAAGAGAAGAATACCAGTGTTACAGACTGTCACATGAATACAAAAGAAAGTCCCACCAATATGAGCCTTTAGACTATAACTTCTGTAAAAGTCTGATTAAAAACCATAGGAATATTAGAAATTAGATACAGGCACACAATTAACATCAAGCTATTCTCTCAGATCTTTGAAGAGATCATTCTAGCTAAAAGACAATGCATTTGATAAAGAAAGGGAAAAACACATCAAATAAGAAATTAGTTTTATCAAAATAAGCTTGATACCCCAGAATGCAGCTTCTGCTACGCAGAGTTAAAAGTATCCAAGAAAACTGTAAAAGCCATTGCCGGAGTTCCAGGATGAACTTTGTAGACTGCCCATTTATAACTCAAACTGCTTCTTTTTTTGAGTGAAGATGTAGGATATTGCAGTGCTGCAGACTACATTAATATGTAATGTAAATATTGAAACTGGAAAATAGCACTTCACCCCAAAAGAAGCTTACAGGGAGGTTTGGATTTTGAGATTAGTTCAAACTCTCCACTTTACTCTTTATAGATTTATAGCAAGAAGCTATAGTTAAACTGCTTTATTACACAGAAGATAAAATTACATATAGAACATAAAACCATGCAAAAACTGTTTCACAAAGTACTTAAAAGTGTCAACTATAAATTAAAGCATAAATCAGTCAAAACTGCAACATCAGGAAGAAACAATTGCAGATGCAAGTGTTCACTCTTTAGTCAAAAAACAATTACTGCCATATGCTTGAAGTTTAGGAAATTATTTTTGTGTGGTTTTGTTTTCTTGTTTTGTTTCTAAAGAAGTGCAACACGAATAAAAGTACTTAACCTGCTGCTTGTTAATAGAAGATAAGGCTTTTTAATAAATTTTGGTTCTGAGAGAGAATAAAAAGAAAAGCCCCTGTATCCTGAACCAGAGGGTAGTTAACAAAGATGGAGCTTATATAAGACCACTAGAAAACTTTGTCACTCCAGGCCAGTTATAGATGATCACTGCATCTAATCAGCATTAGCAAGACACAGTAAATATACAGTAATTTCTTCTTTTAGCAAATATATAACTCTACTAGAATTCCGTAGGCTATCAGAAATATTTTTATCTTCTCTTTCAAATGATGTCTACAAATTTAGGCTTTTATCTGAAATATATGATAGAACTGCAGTGCCACAGTGAAATACTATGTGCCACTAATACAGGGCTTACCAATATCACCGCTATTAGCTTTGTGAAATTTAGTGCTGTCTGACAAATACCAGACAGTTCTTCAGGATCTGAAGAGAAATGGTAATATAAAGGAGGAAAACTCATTTGAGTTATACACAGGGGCATCCAGTAGTAATTTCTAAACTTTACAAAACAGCTATAATTTATAGGGTTCCTATAAAGGAGGTACTTGTTTCTTAAGGATTAAGAGTACTCCCCTATCACCATGTGAAGAGAAATAGTGCTAACAAGCAGCACTTTTCTTTCTCTCACTCAAGAAAATTCATGTTTTTTTGGGGGTTTTTTGACTGACCAAAGGGCAGTATTATTTTGAAGTAAAAAAAACCCAAAAAAGTTATTTCAGGAGTTCAGATCATTGTAATACATTTTCCCAAAAATAGTTATTTTAAACATGTATTAGTAGGTTCAGATTTTAGTTCTTTTCAATTTAATAACTGAAACACAAACAGATGACATTTAAATGCATGTTTCAAGACAATGATTAGTTGTGAATAATTTAAAATAATGTCAAATCATACTATCAAGTACAGTCTTGTAAATATATATGCTAAATATTTTTAGTTTTTTTAATATTTAAACCTTTTGTTAAAAAAGCTCATAAAAATCATCCATGTAGAGAAACAGATCTATAGAAGTCTCATGTTCACAGTAAGATTACTCCTGATTTACAGTCCAAGCATAACGTGTTTGTCACATATGGACTCTCTCCCATTAATCTGATGGAGGTAGAGTTCCACCAATCTATTTATGCATTTCAAATTGGCCACAATGTACAATCTAAAATTTTACCACAACCACTAACTTATCATGTAACCAATGTGAATTGTCAAAACATACCCGTTTTCTCCGAGGTTCTAAGAAACACCATGTCAGACGGGATTCGTTGATTCTGAGAGGAGAAGAAAAAAAAAACCAGTATATTTTTTGTAAGTAGGAAAAAAGGTGAATTCCAATCAAAAGTCCAGTAAGATCTATCACCAAAGGTCACACTTGGATTGAAACTCAATTAAAATAGGATTTCTCACAGTACTTTACATTCAGCATTTGCAATTCAGAAATCAATATTTTCTAAAAATTATACCATAACCAAACAACAGCTAATCCTTTCAGATGTTCTTTATAAGTGAATCATACATACCTGAAGAACAGATTCACATTTTCTTGACTGAAAACAGTACTTCAAGTATATAAATATCTAACTGAAATATCTTAAAACATAATTTCACTGAGCAAAACTCTGACATTCAGTTAGCACACATAATAGAAAAAAAACCAGGTAAATTTAAAATATCTGTCTTGCCACTCAAGTTGCAAACATGTATACCAAGCATTCTTCTCTCTTCCAACACACACAAACACACAGAGCGGAAATAGCAAATTAGGGAACAGCATTTTCCTATTCCACATATGCAAAATGAACAGAATTTCTTCCTCACTATCTCAGAGATAGAACCATATGCACAATTAGATGCACCTGTTCTGCCATTTCCCTTTCCAGCACAGAACTGTCTGTATCAAGTTCTCAATTATTCGTTGATCACAGAAAGGCCAATCTAAGCTTTCACAGGTTAAACAAAATGAACAATACCATCCTCCCACACACATGCTATCTGCTACATGACTACCCAAATCCTCAGCTCTCTCTCCACTTGTTCCCAAGGCATCTACCAGCACCACATGGCCAACACAGGGTTTAAGAATGAAACACCAGAGAAAGTAAAAATAACCAACATATCAAAATCTGAGAGACACAGGACTGGAAAGGAAAAAAGCAAAGTTTTCCATTAATCCAAAGAAACCTTCCCACGATCAGCATGCGACCACAACAGTGCCATTTGGAATAGTGTGATCTGAAGAGATCTGCCAGAGTCAACTGCCAGACTATGTGTTATATGGGCTTAGCTTCCAAAACAAGATGATGTAAACTTTCTAAATCTGTGGGAGACCGGTACTTCTTACCACTCCCTGTAACATACTCTCAGCGACACCAATTCATAAATGGAACTGGAAGCAACTGCACCTGTATTCTCTATGGAAAATTCAGTAAAGAGGGGCCATAAAGGGCTACAGAGAGGGCTACTATCATAAGCAAAGATGAAGTTTGGAAAATGAGAAAGTTGGGAAACATCAGAAAATAGATGCATATTTTAGTTTATCTAAAAAATTCTACACAGGTAGCAAAAAACCCTCTGCATAACTTAAAATGATACATTTTCATCCATTAATATTTCCTGATTTGCAGCATTTCCCATTTTAACTCCTTGTGCTTTTACAAATAAAATTCACTTGCTTGTATGCCAACAGTATTCACCTTGAAGAGGCTGCTCATCTGTAACTAGAACAGCATTTTTCTGAATCTTGCCTTATAAGAGCTAATAATTAAGGATGTAGTGAAATTTATTATCCACCATGAGCCCAGATTCAACTGGGAATACCTCATTCAAATTTGGAAAAAATTGCAGAAAAAAGATTAACCTTAAACGATATTATTATGCACCTATTAGAAGGAAAAAAAAAACCAGAAAAAGGAAAAGGCAACTACAAAATTAAATAATTCTGTCCTTAAATGACAATAACAATTAAACAGATATCCAGTCTTAATATAGATTAGCTATACATTTTTGCAACTTCCCTGCCAGCTCTGACATAAATCCATTACACAAGTTTCAGGTTACTGACTTCTTGCCTACAAACTTCCAGTTACTTGTGAACAAGCTAAAACACTTCACCAACATCCAAAATTTTGCAAGAGTAACAGTCAAATGATCTAATACTGAATTTAATAGAAGTTCTAATAATACAAAGGCGGTATCTACAAGTCACTACCAACTTCCACGGAGGATAGGTTTCACACTGGATAAATGAAACATTCACCTGGCACAGAATATCCAAGATTCAGATACTTTATGCCTGACAAAACTGGGCAGAATCACGGAGTAACTGAAGCTGGAAGGGACCCATAAGGATCACAGAGTTCAGCTCCCTGCTGCTTTAAGGACTACCTAAGACTAAACCATTTGAATAAGAGCAACATCCAGACTGCCCTTGAACTCAAACAGGTTTGGTGCCACGACCACTTCTCTGGGAATCCTGTTCCAGTGACTGACCAGCCTCTCAGTGATGTGCCTTTTCCCAGAACTTCCCCTGACACAGCTTCATTCATAGAATCATAGAATGGTTTGGGTTGGAAGGGACCTTACATATCATCTTGTTCCAACCCTCTGCCACGGGCAGGAACACCTTTCACTAGACCAGGCTGCTCAAAGCCCCATCCAGCCTGACCTTGAACACTTCTAGGGACAGGGAATCCACAGCTTCTCTGGGCAACCTATTCCAGTGTCTCACCACCCTCACAGTGAAGAATTTCCGGCTACTACCTAACCTATATTTACCCTTTTCCAATTTAAAGCTGTTACTCCTTGTACTGTCACTGCATGCCCTTGTGATTCCATTTCTTCGTGTCCTATCACTGATCACCAGACGGAGATCAGCAACTCCTCCCCCTCTGCCACCCAATAAGAAAGTTATAGACTGTGATCAAATTAGTCATGTGAATATTTTCTATTTTAATACATAAAATGCATATTGATTTTGCCTTCTTTTGTGCTCTTTCTTGCTCATTTTTCATTCCTGTAAAATAATGTAACCTTTTCTCCATAAATGTATCTGAATGTATCCTACCATGTAGGGAAGGCTAGAGACTGACTTGTCTTTAAAGTATTGAAAATTGACATCCTGTTTTATCATCAGGTTTTTTGTATTTTGGAAGCGGGCAGAAAGCTACTGCAGGAGTACTAGGTACCAAAAACATTGTCACTATTACTGCTGACTCTGGAGAGCAAAGATAGGCCTGCAGATACATACCTAGTCACTATAAAAGAGTCACTACACAGAATCAGATGGCAAGTATGCTACAAAAATCTTTAACATCTCATTATGGAGAAAATTAAATTCTGTTGTACGTTGTCACAGTCAAACAGCAGCAGTATGTCAATGATGTTAGCTCTCTCATGTCGTATTTATCAAAGTAGAACAAGTTAAAATGACAACACATACAACTTCAAGCATTCAGAAACCCGTGAAAAAACTACGTAATCTCAATTACCATGGAGATGATACCAGAAATGTTTATTGACATATACTGAAATTTGAATACATAAGTCATGAAAATTACTTGAATACATTGTTTTTCTTAAATCGGGGCAGAATTAGAGCTCCAGAAAAGGAGGGCTTCCATTTGTCTCACTGTTTGCAGACTTACAGATTCAGTCCTAGAGATCTAACTACAGCCAGACAATGGTCAATACAAGGCAGGTGCTTCCCCAGCACCAAGGTTCCCATGAGTGACTCCATGCTATTCAGGAATACCAGCCAGACTGGTAAACAAGAAAACCCATAAAGACTTCCCTGCAACACAGGCTAAAATATTCACTTAAAAATTACTGCTTCTCATACCTTTCAAATTACTTTTATATTTTTTCCCATGTTATTATCATGAAATTGTTATTTACATGAACTTTTCCAGTTTCCTAGTCAGCCTTCCAATTCCCCTCAACTGCGCATAGCTGCAGACCCTTGGAATTTTGCATTTACTGTCCTTCCTTCTCCATTCATGCAATGAACCATGTCCTTTTCTCATTAACTAAAATAGTCCTGCTCGCTTCTGAGTTATAAATAGAAGAGGCACTTCCCAGTTGTCTTCCTGGATGTGCATGCTGTGCAGTACTACATGTTAGCATTAACTGCAATCTTTGCAAATCCTGGATTAATTTCACTTTACACCCAAGATTAAGAAAAAAAATTGTGTACCTTTACAGTTCCAAGAAAAGCTTTCAATGTTTTAAGAAGAAGCATTACTGTTCTCATGCTTTAAATCACTATTATGTGTTGTTATTGTTAAATGTTGGTGCATAACTGTGTAGTTATTATTATTAACTAAATGTGTTAATAAGTTTTATGCCCTCCCCACATCTCCAAAATGTATTCCAAACAGTCAATAAGGTACAGTGTCTAAATAAGAATATTTGAACTCACCAACTCATCCCTTCAATTGTCTTATTTAGGAACACTATGCACATCTGTACTTCCACTGGAAACTAAAAATGTATCTTAACACAAGCCAAGGAGAACATCTAGAAGTAACATGACCGTTCAAAGCAGGGGATCATTTTTCAGCTAACAGATATGGATGTCTTTCAGCTTTTAAAATTAGGCAATATTTTCATCTGTTCAGGCTTCGTCCTGCCTACTAATAGTGCAATATGAAAATTTCAGTTGAAACTATAGATATATTACTTGAAACTAAACTATTTTAAGCACATTAAAGTAACTTTAGAAATACTTTGAAAATAATTAGGACTATTAAAAAAAATACAATAATCACTGGATATTCAAAGTTTAAATCTAGAAAAGCCTTTCACTTAAGTTGTTAGTATTTGTGATGCAGTCACTAGTTAACATATGGATCTTCAGCTCAAGTGAGTCATTAATTTCACTGCAGAAATGCTGTTGATGCATCTACCAGTCAAATACAATGTTAACTTGTTCCTCTGCCATTAGAGTGAGCAATTGAACATTTCACTCCTGACTGGTTCTTTGGCTTAAGAGCCATACTCTGAAATTGAAAACTGCTTGCTCCAACAAAATACACTCCTCAAAAGAACCAGAAAACATTTAATTTCATTAGTCTGAAGGCACCCCCAGCTAGGTCAAAAAGAAAAAAGGCAGCTCTGCTGGGGCAGTAGGGAGCTTGAAGCTGAAATACAACTTTCAAACCATTATACGCATCTTACTGAAATACCTGACTAAAATCTTCATCAAAAAGCACACTACTCATTATTTCCCCGAATCCTTAGACGTTACTTTTTTTTTTCCACTAGAAACTTCAGGTACTCACAACGTAAGAAGCTCTAAGCTACTGCAAATACTGCTAAAATAGATGCTAATGATCAATTTCATACATGGCAGACTGATCCCCAAAGTAACTCCAGTTTTCCAAATTCTGGTATAATCCAACAGACAGATGGATCTCAGTGAATTTCAGGGAAGGCAGATTACCTAACTAGCCACTAGAGTCTTCCCTACACTCTACAATAATTAATTCCAGGTTTAGGACTCAAGAAGGCCCAAAAAAATTTGCTAATAAAAATCAAAGCAAATATCTCAGTCTCCTAGAAGTTCTGGAATAGGCAGAAGCAAGCACCTGCAAGCCAATTCTACCTGCATACTAAAGTAACAAGGTGTAAGGCAAAACAAATGTAAAGGCCTGGCATACCAGTGCCTATTTTGTGCATCCTAGTACTTGCTGCTCAGACAGGCCCAAAAAGTTATAAGGTACACAGAGCAGACAAAAAAGAACAGGAAAAAAGTAAGAAATGGTGCAAACTACATGAAAAAATATATATTTTAAGCTGAGAACAGCAAGCCAAATGAGACTTGAGTGTATTGCTTTTTTCTTTTAACTACAGAAGAAATAGAAAGGAAGGAAAAATAAGTTTTCCAAAACAAGCAGAAGCAGATACAAGCTTCAATTTGAGGTGCCTCCTTCCAGCATCTCAATGGATTAGCTCTCTAATACAAAGTATGATGGGAGTTAGTTGCAGGCATCCAGAAAGTGAGTCACCTTTCCAGAATTAAAGTAAAAATAGTTACCTCTGACAACAAATTTAAGTTGACTTCTAAGATCACAGTAATTTCTTAGTAGCCCAGAAAGGCAACTGAAATAAGCAACAATCTTCATTAATAATGTTAATATAGAGCAAAGAACAATTCACAGCTCTCACTCACCATCTGCAAACAAACTGGAAAGCTTTTCATCCATTTAAAAAACATATAAGCTTTCTTATTATTTAATTATATATAGTTAGATACATATTATAA